>VXBR01002557.1:0-34280 GCA_013400215.1 Cisticola juncidis | reverse complement strand
GCCGCGAGTGGCGGAGCGCCCCGGGCCCCGCGCAGTCGTTGAGCTGCGGGGCCTCGGCGGAGCCAGCGGTGAGCGGGGCGGGGAGGGCCCGGGGGAGGCGGTGGGGAATCGGCAGCCTGAGGGCTGACGCTCTCCTTCCCCGTCACAGAGGGCATTTTACAGAAAGCGTTGGGTTTATAAACTTATAAAGTGCTTCCACAGTGGGAGAGGCGAGCAAGTGACACATGCGGGAAGCGAAACCGGGATTTTAGGGTTGCTGCTCTCTTGGACACGGGAAAGGAAGGTTGGCAACGTGGCCGGAAAGTGCAGATGCTCTTTTGAGCTGTGGACTTGTAGTAACATCTCTTTACAAAAAATATGACGGTCGTATAGCATAAGATTTGAGTGCTTTGAGCTTTCAGGACGTCACAGTTCTTGCACCTTGTTTAGAGCTCAACTACAGTTTTGGCAGAGAGGATGGTGTTCACAAATTTTTGCTGTATATGCCTATATGCCCACTTTGCTACTCAGTCACTCGATTTGCTGTTCAAAATATGACACAGTAAAGTGTGCTTATAATTTGCATTCAGACAAGAAACGCTACAGCAAGAAGTAAAATAATTAAGTTGTGTGAGGAGGGTCAGCTCTAAATGATTTGTTCAGCTGTGTTTCCAAGAAAGTGAAAGCTTGGTGTGACTAAGAACAATTCTCTGTTGTAAAAGCCTCTACTGAAGGTTATGTACCAAATATACTCTAAATGGTGTGCAGGCTTCACTGCTTAGTTTGGTGGGTTTCTGGGCTTGTTGGTTTCGTTTGACCTCAGCAAGCTGACAGATGTAATACCTGGAACAGGTGGGGGATGTTCTTAGTGCAGCCTATAAAATACCTGTTGCATATTCCATATATATTTCAGGGATCAATTTCCTCCAAACTGACACATCAGAATGGGATTTGCCTCCCTACTGTAATATTTTCAGCTGTGTTGAATGTTCTTTCCTCCTAGAGTGGCTTGTTTCTGAAATTTTTTACCTAATTTGTCAATTCCAATTTGTCAATTCCACCCCCTTTTATGGTTTTGTATTTAAACATGATTCTTGGCTAGGGCATAGTTGCTCTCTGCTTTTCACTCTTGAATAACTTCTCTTCATCTCCTGAATCCCCTCTGAATGCTCTGGGCCATATGTAGGCTTAAAAGTATTTTTGTAACAGTTTGCAAAGGTAGTTTGTATAAAATGGCATAGGAATTGTTCTGTGGAGATGTTCAGGCACTGAAAATGTTACATTTTTGTCATCTGACAAAACGACAATGGCACATTTTGTTCACTGAGCTGTTACATTTTGCTTTCTCGAAATTAGTGCAGCTGTGTTCTCACAGTGAGCTTTGTTCAGACTTGCTCGTGGGTTGAGGCACCATAGCCCACTGCGTGTGGGCTTTTTTTTTTCTTTTTAAAAATGATTTTGTATTCTCCAGAATTTGGTTTTAATACTTGTAATACTTGTAATTTGTCATCTTGCTCATTTTAAGAACTTCTCTACTCTTCATCCACTCAGCTCTCCTGTAGAGAAGCTCTTTCTCACATTCTCGTGGATAATGGAATATAAATGTTTAAAGAGTATCTGTTCTCTCTGCTTTGGATGAAACCTGACCTATTTCTGACACTGAATGACAGCAGATCTCTGCAAAGGCATCCTTGAAAATGAGATTCATAAGACCAGGAGGAGTTCAGTTCCTACCTCTGTAAATTATCTAAGCCATCATAGTTTATTAGGATAGTTATAATCTTTAATTATTCACTTGTTGGCATCATTTAAAATCACCTTAGTTTGAGGTTAAAATATGAAGGGAATTTTGAGATACAAGCTTTAGGAGACCTGCTATGGTAATTCTCAAGAAGAGGAATGTTCTGTTTCTTTCTGCTTCAAGAGTGGAAAGTGGGGTTGTGGAATGATGGAAGTACTTGGTGCTTCTGTTTAATTTAGTGACAATTACTAGATATCTTCAGAATACTCACTGGAGAGCCACAGTTTCCTTGCTGTGGGATATTTCTGTGCAAAAGAAATTGGCAGTTGAATGAATACACTTAGCAGGTAGAGATGTTCTTTGTTTGCTTTTAATGTCTTATCCTGTTATATTCTTGTAAGTCTTATTCATGCTCGAAATTGGTCTTTATTCTCTGTCAATCAGCAGGACTGTGGGACCTGTTGGAGAGACAAGCACTGAAATTTTGCACTGAAATTTTGCAGCTGGATGTGTCTTGCTCCTCTAAGTTGCAAGTTTCCTTCTGTGCTGTGGCCTGGCATTATTACTGGGGATAAGTAGTGTGTGGTGGCTGCCCAGATCTGTAAAAGGGAGTTGGATGAAGTGTGAGGATGGAAAAGGAAAAGATAGTGAGAACATAACAAACTGAACAACCAGGCTGCTGCCTTCTTTGTACAGAGTGCCTGACTATTCTTTCCCCATTTTTTTTTCTTTCTAGGAGTGACAAGACAAGACCTTGGCTCTGAAGTCTCTCCTCTCTTGGGTTGCTCTGGCCTGCCCACACCATTCCTGTAGCTTTGGTGGCTCTGGATGGCTGATGAAGAGGGATGTTCAATCTAATGGCCAATTGCTGCAACTGGCTAAAACGGTGGAGGGAACCTGTCAGGTAAACATGGGAAAGTATTTTACATTTCTCACCTTCCCAAACTGTGTTTCACCCGTGTTTTGTTCATTGTTTCTATTTGATCATGCCCAAGTTCTTTCTCCCAGGGCCCTTCTCCATCTGCTCATCCCCCAGCCTGTGCTGATACCCTGACCCAGGTGCAGCACCCTGTACTTGGTCTTACTAAACCTCCTGATATTCCAGTGGGCCACTTCTTGAGCTTGGGCAGCTCCCTCTGGAAGGCTTCCCATCCTTCAGGTGTGTCAGCCTCACCACTCACCTGCATTGCCGAGGAAGCCCTCAGCACCTTTTCTGTCTCATTAGTGAAGCTGTTAAACTGCTTTAACAGTGTTTAAGAAGTTTAACACTCTTAAACTGGTCCCAGTGTGGGCCTCTTAGGGGCACTGCTGGTCACTGCTGTCCACTGGCACTCTGAGCTGTCACCACTACCAAGCAGTTCCTTACCCCCGTACCAGCCCATCCCTCCAATTTGGACAGAAATCCAGATAAATGATGTCTGTAATCCTTCCTTTGTCCACTGCTATGGCCACTCCATCACAGAAAGCCTCTAAGCTGCTCAGGGTAAAGTTTGGTTGGTTTTTGCCTTACTCCTCCAGTTTCTGCATTTTGAGATTCTAAAGTATTATTTGTTTAATTTTGGGGTTCTTTTCTCAGCGGTTTCTTGCTTTTCTGAAAAAACTTGTTTAGATTATACTTCATGTTTGATACTATTACAGTTTAGAGTCTGCAAATAACATTTTTTAGAATTCCATCACTTAAAAAAGGCATAAAATTGAGGAAATTGATTTGACCACTGAGTCTTTGCAAATAGGAGGAGGAACTGAGGTACACACACATAAATATGGTTTTCTCCTGGCTTTTAAAATCCTATCCTGGTAAAAATATTAACCTGTATACCAGTTTGGTAATAAATTGTGCATTCCTAGCACCACTGGTTTGCATATTTACAGTCCACAAACAAAGGCATGGTAAGTCCCACATATTTCCAGCATGTGGTGTTGTCTACACAAGTGTTTTACACTTGTGTGGTGTTGTTCAGACACACTGATGGAGACAGAAATAGTTTTCTAATACAGTTAAAACTTAGAGGCAGAGAGATGGTAAAAACACAGGGGAATGGAACTGCAATTACAGAAATTGTTAAAGGGACCATGATCACACCAAATAAAATTTAAAGTATCATGAAATTAAATTGCAGCAGGCAAGTACCAGTTGAAAGCAGAATCATTGCCTCATGTGAAACTTAGACCATGATATGAGACTTTTCATTTCATACCTTGTTCTGCTGTTCTGTCTAATCAGATGATTGGATATATTAAGCACCAGACACTCAATAGTGGCAATGCTTTGGTATTTTGATATATCTTCTTTTTAGTATTTGGTGGTAAATTTGCTGTGCTCGTGTTTCAAAAATAAAATACATGATGTGCCGCTAGAGAAAAAAAATAATCTCTCTGTCTTTTTTTTGTCCTTATGGAGGAAGGTGACACTAATAATGGTGGGTCTTGATAATGCTGGGAAAACTGCTACAGTCCGAGGAATTCAAGGAGGTAAGTGATTAATTTATCATCCAAATGGAGCACTGAGAGTATCATTCCTAATTTTCAATCACTGAAATCTGAAAATATTGCTTCATCTCTTAATGTATCTCTCCCTCCTATATTGTTCAAAGAAAATGGTGGTTGTACCATCCAAATATTGTATATACCTTAATACAAACATTACAATGGACAACACAATTCATGGAGTTGATATTTTCTTTTTCCTTGTGTGCATGTGCTGAAATTGCTTTCAGGTGACCATTCCAGTAATGTGCATACAGCAGTAAACTCTACGTAAAAATCAGTGTTGTAACTAAGTATAAATAAGCAGAAAAGGTTTAAAAGAAGGAAATTCGTGTTTATAACATCAAGGATGGTTCTAGTCTTATGTATTTTTTATCATTAGTTATAATCAAAAAATGATGATAAATAAAACTGCCACTAAGAGACCACTCGATTTTGAAGGGTGCTTTGCCCTGGCACATGCAAGCAGGATAAAATTTGAGATAAAACTTGTGCTTATGACAACAAAAATTCCGTGGTTTTTTTTTTTTCCTCCACTTGTGGGATTGTCTTTCTAAATAACTTTCATCTTGTGCAAAAGCAAGAGTTTACTTAGTAGTGTTTTGGCAGACTTGGAGACTCCACCTCGAGTCTGTTTACTTGAGTTATGTAAGCTCACAGACTTGCTAATGCACAAATAAAATCATGAGTATTCTCTCCTATTCCTCCGTCTTTGCCCTGAAAACAGGAGTGTTTCATTATTTAGCCTTCCATTCTATTAAAATCACCTTTAACAGCTTTACCATCTGAATGTTATGATTACTTCTAAAATTCCTATTTTTTAGGGGAAAAAATGAGATAAAGATGCGTATTTCTAAAGGGAAGCTCTAGGAAAAGATAGTTCTGATTTCTTGGAGTGTTCCCCAGGGCTTAAATGTTCCAAATGCTCATCTTGGCTATCTTAGGGGCAGGAGCAGAAGGCTGCTGAGGATTCAGTTTCTGCACTGCTCTTCAGAGCTCAGTGCTTTTAGCCAGGCCTTCATTTTTTTCCTCTCAACAAGCTGAGTTCTGCATGTTTCTCCTGCCTTGTGCTACCCAGCTGCATAAAATTGAGATCCAATTATCTCACTAAGCCCTGCAGACACAGCTTAGTGGTGTGAGGCAAGTCCAGGCTTTCTTTGCCCTCAGGAAAGGGAGACAGCAAGCCAAAGTATTAAATAGAAATCTATAATTCTTTAGCATATTGCATGGCAAATTAGAAAAAAACAGCAAATAAAAATAAACAAAGAAACAAACAAAGGCTAAAACCTGGCCTTGAATAAAGGGAATCAAATAATTTACATCTCAGAAGAACATGGCTTCAGTCTTTTCATCTCTTGGTTTGAACTTCTGAAGCTATTTTGGCAACCATGAAGGATAAAAAAATAAATTTGGCAGAGCACAAGGGTTCCCAGGTCATAGTGCATTAACTCTTTTGGTTGTTTTCCTTCTCAAAGTTGGATTACTACCACTGAAGTGAGAGTGGAAGTGAAAATGCAGTACAGTAACCAGCACTGCAATGAAACTGTGGTGTGAAATATTAAAATCTGCATTTTGGGCCCCTCTCTTCCCACTCCAAGTGCTCCTATCTAAATTAATGTAAAGTAACTAGCTGAGAGATTAGTTAATTGAAAATTCCCTAATTTCATTTAGGGAAATGAAATTAGGAGAGGGAGAATCTTCATGTAAGCAAAAATGTGGTCAGCAATATCTAACAGGGAGCTTTCGCTCCGTGCTTTTAAAATGCAATTTTTGTTACACAAATCCCACTATAAATTCCTCTTTAAATGAAGGCTTTCTTCTTTGACAGAGTCTCCTGAAGATGTGGCTCCCACAGTTGGGTTTTCCAAAATTGATCTGAAACAGGGACGCTTTGAAGTGACCATCTTTGATTTGGGAGGCGGAAAACGAATTCGGAATATCTGGAGGAATTATTATGCTGAGTCCTACGGAGTCATATTTGTGGTGGATTCCAGTGACGTTGAAAGAATGGAAGAAACAAAACAAGCCATGATAGAAGTTTTAAAAAGCCCTAAGATATCAGGAAAACCTGTGTTAGTGTAAGTAATGTAATAAATATTCTCCTAATAATCTGAAATTGGGTGAATTTAGACCTAAAGAACTATTTCTGTTGTAGCTAATATTGCTGTAACTTTAGCACTAACCAATATTACAATTAATTTTATGGTCTTATGTTTTATTGAATCCTTCTCAGGGATATCTATTTCTCTCCTCTTTCATTAGCCATGGAAAAATACGAAGGTGGGATTTTTTAATGCCTTAAAATTCTAATATTACTTGAAATGCTAGGTTTAAAAGTTTTTCAAATTTGGCATGACAACATGATGTAAAAATATTGTTGCTACTTATGCTTACATCAATTAATTAAATGGTAATGGCTGATTATACTCAGCAATCAGGTGATCTCTCAGCAATAAATGTCTTGTTCACTTAACACATGGTGCTGCTGGTACGTGATCAGCAAAATCTCTTTAAAGGAGACTTGCTTTAACTGTATTGGGCACGTGCTTTTCTCTGTTTAATAGGGTTTGTAAAAATATTGGAAAGAACATATTTTATTAAATTGCACACCAAAAATATTTGATAAAAAATACTCGTTTGAAGTTAAAAAATAAACTCTGAAAGTTTAAAATGGTTTATCAAGTCAATATATTTGCCTGGTGAGCATAAGAGCTCCATAATGCATAAACTGCACAATATTCCTGTGCTATCATAGAGAATCTGTACAGGTAAGAGGAGAGGCCTCTTAGTTTTAAGAAATAGTGATGCTCTGCTGGTTTGAAGCTGAACCTGGTTAATTGTGTTGATGCAGTGGAGGGTAGTTCAGCAAAGTAATGGTGTGTATGTTGAAAACAGATTAGATTTTACCTTTCATTGCTCTGAAAGTAACTGGCACAGTGAAGGCAATAAAGCAAACTTGGTTTAACTCAAATGTGTTTCGAAAATGCAGCCGTGGCAGTGGAAAACTGTGCTTTTTAAAATGAAGTACATCTGAGGGGGGTGTTGTTTTTGGTTTTGTTTGGGTTTGGGTTTTTTTTGTAGAAATCTCTATGCTCTAATGGCATAATGGCATTTGTTTGGGTGGCTGACTGGACCTGCAGAGAACTCATTCACTTTCCTGGATCCTGATACTGCTTTTTCATCCCTATCATTAGCTAATCAGAAAGCAGAGTGTATTTATTAATTGCTCTAATGGTGACTAAACCAAACTTGTTGATGTTATTATTTTTTTATTAGATTAAATATCAAGTCTTTGATCAGAATCAGCTTTTGCAGTGTCCCAGTTCTGTGGAGGGATCCAATAGTTCTTTGGTTTATGCTCCCAGTGTGAGCCTGCCTCTTGAGAATTCTCTCCTGTATTGTCAGATTCCCAAATCTATGCTGAAAGTTAGCCTTTTTTAATATTATATTAACTTTGATGTTCAGATTTTGTTTGTGGGTTTTTTTGGTTTGGTTGTTTTTTTTAATGATGAGATACTTGCTACCCATGTAGCAGTAAGTTCCTTGCTAAATTTTTTAATTAGTGCATTTTAATCTGTGCACAGTAGGCTGAATTGGACATAAAATTGCTGCTAAATACTCTGTCTTATAGAAATATGGGAATATGAGAAATCTGATGTTCAGTGTGATATTTTCGACAAATTTAATTGCTGCTCTCCCATGTTGTTATTTATCACTGCCCATGTATGTATTCTGCCCAGAGAATCATTTTAAGACAGTTTTTCTCAAGTGTTGATAGTATTCTCTTTTACTGTCTCTTGGTATAAATTACGTAGAGATGTTAAACTTGTCCTTTGGGATTTTTTACTGTTCAGTGTTATCACCTAATTTATGTTTATGGGTAAATTCTTCTGGGAGCATCCTCAGGACTTATACAGGTATGCAAGTTTAAATTTTCTGTACTTAGGATTATTTTTTACTTTCTTTTATCAGAAAGGAGCACACAGACATTATTTATTGCAGGCAAATGCTGGTTTTGTTTGGGATTAGTTGTGTTTGTTTTAAGTCTTTGTTTTGGTTTTGGTGTTTTTTTAAGTTAACATGGAACATGTGCAATGGGAAATGCAAGTCCATGTGCTGTGACTGATATTTTATACCAAGGAAATTTTTGGGAAGGTGTTTTGTTAGGAGAAAGCTTCTTTCTACCTGCTATTTTGGTGATAAGGGATTATAGCTATTAATGTTTCACTTTTCTTCCTAGAACACTTGTAGTTGGGCTTTAATTTGTTTGGTTTGCTGTATATTTATGTAACTGCTGATAACACTGGAAAGTTACTTTAGTGATTACTACAAAATTGCTGCTGCTAATAATTTGGAATGCTCAATATCAAATTGGGTGTAAACTGTAGTTCACAGTATTATTTCACACTATTTATTTTCAGTTAATAGTATCCCCTATCAAGGAGGAGGTTTCCACAAGTCTTCCTCACTTCCCAGTTCTCCAGTGTGTTTTGTCTGTTTTGCCTGTTTCTAACCAATTTGCAGTTGTAGATGACTTATTCAGGCAGCTGTTTTCTTAAGTATTAAAATTTGGATTTTGAAAACTTGAGTTTTATTCCACAATTGAAAGTACAGCTCTTGTTTATTGGCTAATTTCTACTCTGCCCTTGGAACATAAAGGTATTTTCATACATGCAGTTAAGGGGAGAGTATTTAATGAAATAGTTTCAGTGTCTCATCATCTAAGTTTATTTTTTGTTGCTACTGTGTAAATAATGTTTTTCACTTTAAGATTCAACCATTTGATTGTATTTTGATCTTAGTTAATTTCAGTTGCAGTTTTTATCTGGGATGGAAGGAAGCTATTTCTAAACATCACAATGTGAATATGACTTTGATAGTAGATTAATTTTTTTCCCCACTACATGCAACTAAAAGCATCCAGTTCACTTAGTGTCTAGCTGAATTGCAGTGCAGTTTGTTCTGCCCTCTCTGACTATCCAAATAAAGTGGTATTGGTTGTCTTTGCACAGCACAAAGCAGTTCAGGAATACATTTCTGGTTTGCTGTTTGGGTTTAGTGTGGATTTTTTTTTTAAATTTCTTTTTGGAATTACCTTTTTTTTCCTCAATTAGATTCCTACTGTCTGTTAAATTGCATGGAGAGCTATTTCTCACTCAGTTCCAAAAGGAGTTAGTTACAGGAAGTTCCTTCCAACCTAATCATTCTCTGGTTCTAGATTATGGAGGAGGAGTAGGGGGTGTAAGGTTGGAGTTCTACTTTTTATTCTATTTTTTTGTTAATTTTTGTGCTAGCAAAAGTCAGACCGCAGATGTGACTGTGTATGTAGGTAGGATAGGCAGCATTAAGAATGTGCCTGGTGAGTGTGTAATTAAGGATTGGATTCCTCAATCCTGGTAGGGCTCTGCCTGCGGAGCTGAATAATATAAATGTCTCCCTGCCAGTTTATGAAAAATGTATGAACTTTTCCTATAGAGGCAGTATTGAAATATTGCTGATAAGTTTTCTGACCTCTTGTTTTGTTTAGGCATCCCATTCTGGATTGTTACTAATCGTGTCTGCTTCATCTGTGGATCTGTTGTGTAGAGTTTCAGATTGCTGGAGGAAAAAAACATTTAGAATTTCAGCAAGTAAATATAAATGCTAAAAAACACAAGGCAATTAAAAATACTTATTATTATTTTGTGAAAAGTAAATAAAACATTTTTATGAGTCCTGTTTCTTAGATTAACAGTATTTTCAATGCTTTCCAACAGCACAGGGAGTTTGTTGCCACACTTTTTTAGTTTGAAGAACAAAACCAAACTTTAGAACTTTGAAACTCTGAAGTTCAGAAGAACCAAAAAGTGTCACTTTTATCCTTTGATCCTTCCCTATAGTTTGGGTGTTTCTGTGAAAACCATAGAATTCTTTACTCTGTTTTGAAAAACTGATGCAGTTTTTCCTGAGAGCCCTGCTGAAGGCAAAATGGGAAGGAAAGTGAAGCAGTTGAGGGGTCCCATAAGAGCTTTCCAGGATCAGTTTGGTGTGGAAGAACCACTGATATTTCAAGCAATTCATTTCTTGTGTCATCTGCAGCACGGACAACACCAGCAGCAAATTACTTTGCAAGGGTTTCTTTTTTTATACCTGACTGCAAGCCCAAACTTTTCTTTAGATACTTGAGTGTATTCTTGGGTGTTGTTCATGCAGATTTCTATGTTGTTGATCATCTCCCCTTGCTCCTCCACCAGAAGTGAGATCTGGATAAAGAGTTCTTTCACGTCTTTGATCTGATTCTCCAGACTGACCAGTTCTTTGTGTCTCTGCTCAATCTCTGACAGCTGAGCTTTAGTAATCTTGACTTCAGTGAGTAGATTTTCATTGAAAATCTCCCATTTTCCCTGCTGGAGCATGTCATTGACTTCCTCCTCAGACACCTCTTTCCCAGCCACCTCGAGCTGGCGGAGGATGAAGGTCCTGCACTTGTCCTGCTTGGCGGTGATGGCCTCGTTGTAGGCGAGCATGGCCTGGAGGTAGCGGTGGGACAGGAAGGCGTGCTGGGCCCCCAGGATCCTCACCGTGGCTCGGGCTGGCCCCTGCTCCTTTTCAGCTTTCCTCACTGTTCCTGACAGCTCATCCAAACACTTCCGGACGTGCTCTGCTTGAATTTTGATCTCCCTTGCTATGTTAGATTCCTTCTTGAGAACGCTGAATCGTCTCATTGAGGACACGAGGCTTTTTTGTTGCTGGCTGAATTTATTGACTTCTTCCACCAGATTGTTAATTTCGTTCTGGAGCTTCTGGATTTCATGCAAGTGCCTTTCAGTGATGGGCTCTTTTTCATAAATAATGGCCTGCTGTTCAAACTCCTCCTGCTCCTCCTCTTGTACAGTTGCACCATTGTTTTCCCCAGCTATCTGTAGTTCCTTAGCCCTCAGTTTGAGCTCTTGCAGACGATCTCTCATGGTTTTTGTGGTCCAATTCTTTCCTGGCTTTTGTTGTTTTGTTTTGTTTTGGTTTTTTTCCCTCTTGCAGCACAGGAAGTTAATTCCAATATATTTTTTGTTTGGTTTGTATTGTTTCACTGTAATCAAAATGGAACAACAATCAATGTTAGTTAATTGTATGTATATATAAAAAGTAGTTTTGGAGATTAGAGCTACTTTCCTCGGCACCAAAGTAAAAGTAACAATGAGTTGGAAGTGGAGGGTATTCTGAGCAAGTTGTGATTTGTAGCCCAAGGCCATTTTTGTGGTAAATTTGGGATGCAGAGCATAGGACTTAGACCAGAGAAGTGTAGAGAGGACTTTTATTTTGGGGAGGAAGAGAGAAGTAACTCCAATTATTTCATTGTTATTCTTTACTTGAAGAAAACGAATCAACCTGTATGTCTTTTTTGAAATTGAAGTGAGTGTGGCTGTGCCATTTTTGGATTATCAGTAGGAAATATTTCAGGTTTTGAGATTGAGGCAAACTTTGTTACGAATCAGTGTTCTGGCATGAATGTAGATTAATTATTTGGCCACACTCAAAAACCTTCCTCCATTTTCCTTGCCTTTTCTTCCCTGGGGAGTTAGTAACTGAAGCAGTTAACAACAACAAAACAGAACAACAGAACTCCAATCATTTAAGACCTCTAATAATGTAGCATGAAAATAAATTAATTTTTTATGTTTGAATTTTTTGTGGAGCTGAATCCATATCACTAATGTTGCAGCATGAAGATTTTCTAAGCCATTTCTGAATTACTGTTACACTGTCATTTAAATTATTCATAAAATTGATGCAGATGTGCATTGTGGACCTCAGTGGGCTACAATTCAGTGCTGTTTCTTATTTAACAAAAAGCAGATACGGTTTTGTTTTATTCCCTAGCTGTTGTGCAAGCTTTACTGGAGAGATAATTAAGAGTAAGATATTTTCTAAAACACGCCCAATGGAAACAAAGTTCAACTATTTTTAATCATAGGGAAGAAGGCATTTTTCTCAAACACTACATAAATTAATTCCTTGGACTGTGTTCAAGAATGGAAAATTTCAGTCAGAAGTAACATGTTCAGGACTAGAAGATTATGGGATTTTTTTACTTCGGGTCGTCTGGTTCAATCAGATGAGTGTCTTTCAAAAAGGGCTGTTCAAGCATAAAGGTTAAACTGAGCTTTTAGGGCTCTTCTCTGAAACAGTAGCATGAAATAGGTGCAACTCTTATTAAACCCTGATTCTACAGATATTTTTTATTAGCAATCATAGGTAGGATTTCTTAATAGTATCCAAAAGATGCATTTTTAGAAACTGCAAAGGGTCTGTCCAGTAGCCTGTCAGTAAGCAAGTGATTTTCTTGAATTTGAACAGTTCCAAATGATACTGCTGTGGTATCTCTGCTCCCCTATGCATATTTAGAGTCTTTAAACGGGTTTTTGTATAAGTCATGGAGTTAAGCAGTGTGGACACATCTTCACAGGCTTAAATCTGGCTTTCTGCAGGATTAGCTGAAAAACAAAGCTTGAAATGCTTCAGAGGTCAGTCATGAGAAAGAATGTTGATATTCTACCCTAGTGTGGATTTCCCTTACTACACTTTTTTCCCCCTTCAAATGCCTTAATATTTGAATTTAGTGTTTGTTGATTGACATCAAGACAATCTCAAAAGCCTGGCAATCATTAGAAGTTACAGTAATGTGCTTGTGATCAGACAAGTGGTCAAGTTATTTATTGGAGGATGTTATTCTGGGGTGGGGGAGATGCAAAAATGTCTTAATTTCATGACAGTAATGCCTCTCCATTGCTGAACTTTTCTGTGGGCATCCCCATGGCAGAAGTCAGGCAGTTTCTCATTTTCAGGAATGTTCCGGAGCTGCTTGGCACCACCAACAGGGAAAGTTCAGCCTGGGGCATGTGAAAGGACCCAGAGCTGCTAAACAGGGCTTCAGAGAAGTGACCTGAAAATCTGTTCTAGTCCAGCCTCACACATCTGCTGACCAATGTTAATTTAGCAGGGCTGGGCAAACCTGGGATTAAAAGCAAGTTCTGAAGGCAACATTAATACTTATGGTCTGAGGTGAAGACACAAGAATTTCTTGTGTCTAAGACAATTGGTGCATTGCTCTTGAAATAGCTCTGTTCCTTGGGGCTGGAGAAAAGAACCTCACAGAGCTGCAAAAAAAATCTTCAAATATTGTTAAATATCAAAGAAGTGAGCAGAAAGTACTGGAGATTTTTTTTTCTTGTTTAAAGATTAGTCTCTACAAAGACTGGAATGTAAGCAATTGAATCTTAGTTTCATATCTTCTCTGCTGTTGGGCTTGCCTTCAAAGCTGCCACTGAACAGGCTTGCCAATAATTGTGTTTGATTATACTGGCAACTGGAACACATGCTGGGGTCAAAGAAATGAGGATGTCTTCATGACAGAGATAACCTTGGGAATTGTTGGCGAGGCTTCTTGAGTGTTCCACAACAAGTCCTTGTTTCGTTCTACGTGTTTGTATATAGGGGCACATCCTGTTTTTCTTTTAAATGAGATGAAAGCACCTCACTTTCCTTGAAGTTTTTTCAGTTAAGGAAGAATATATGTATTTTTGTTTGGTTTGGGTGTTTTTTGTTTGTTTGTTTGGGTTATTTTTAATGATTGCTCAAAAATAAGCATAGGTTTGTTTTTCTGACCCTTAGCTATGAGTCAGTTAAGGGCACTGGGTAGAGGACGCTTTCAGGTAACCTGTCCCAAAGGAATTTCATGTTACATGAAATCCTAAACATTCAGGGTTTTATTATTTTTTTATTCATTTCCAAGCTGCAGTGAAATTACATCAGAGCTGTCATGTGGTGCCAAGAAACCCATCTAATATTTTTTCTGAGCACAGTGGCAATGAGTAAATCTTGGAATCATACTCTGGAGCTTGATTACAGCTTAAGTGTCTTAAGTCAGCAACAAAAAATTAGTGAGAGATACACACTATTTAAATAGATACAGTTCAAAATCCTTATAGTAGTGTTTGGGGAAAGCTGGTGTTTTGAGTTGAAATTCAGTTTGTGCTCTCTCATGTTCTCACAAGGAGAGGAGGGACTTGTTTGGCGGTGTTTTGGAATCTTGCCCTGTTACTCAAATATGTATCTGAAGTAACTAAAGCAGGATGTCTTGCTATAGGTTACATTTATTTTCTCCTCTGTTGAAAAAGTTCCCTTTAACTTAAATACCTTGTGAACAAATGTGCTTAAACTAAGGATTATGAGACACGAGGTGGTTGGATGAAAACATCCTCTTAAGCATCTCTGTCATAAGTCAAGTCCTTGGAAAAACATACTTAAAAATAGTTTTAAGTTCAAGTTTCTGTTTGTGGGAAGTGTAGGAGTGGTTCAGCAAGAAAATACCAAAGGCAGAGAGCTTGCCCTGCCTAAAAATATGCCACAGATGAGATGATAGCGCAAAATCAGTAACAGTTTCAGCAAAGGGGATGATCACAACTTCTCTCTGGGCAACCTGTGCCAGAGCCTCACCACCCTCACAGTAAAGAATTTCTGTACATGTGATCTAAATCTTTCCTCTTCCATTTAAAACACTTCAGCCTTATCCTATCCCCATGGGGAAACTGCCACAGGACTTCCCAGGGAAACCAAAATTACCAGTATGTACAAGAATGGAAATGCTGCACGTGAAGCAAGGTAGCTTGAGAATTCTCTAATTAATGTGAAATAAATTGTGGGAGGTGGAGAAATGTGGATATTGAGTAAAATCAAGATATTATAATGTAGTAAATACTCAGACCTCAGTATTCAAAGAATTCATTAGGTGGGGAAGAATTAGGCCAAAGTTGCTGGAAAAGTTAACCAAATCATGCTGCCCTGGAGTGAGTTTTCTAAGAGACATGGAGAGGGGAAAAAGAGACTTAAAATACTTCAAGGTATTCTTGGGCCTTTGGCCACAAATCTGTAGCACAGTCATGTTGTAGGAGATGTAGCTGTCTTGTGTTGGTGTTTTGCTATTTTTGAAGCATTTGATTGAAAGATGCATAGAGGAATCAGCTGCAAATCTGAGCTTGTTCCTTGGAGTTTGGAAATCTTTGTTATGATTGTATGGTGGTAGGTGTAGACTCGAGGCAAAGCACCTACCAGCATTTCCATGTCTGCAGACATTCCTGCTGATACTTTGGATACTGATAATAGGAGGCAAGGAGTTCATGTTTTTGCAGTGCAATAAATCCCAGTGAGGGTGATGGACGCTGCACCTCACTGACAAAACAATGATCTCACTGTGCTAGTGGCTTAGTCTGCAGCTAATTCTCTGTAATTGGTAAGAAGTTCATGTTTTGATGGGGATTTTTTCACCTGTTTAACCAGAGACTTGCTGTCAGTAGTGCTCTTTTATAGTCCTCACAAACCTAGAGATCACAGAAACCTGGAAAGAAAGTAATGATCTCCTCTGCCCAAAGATCACATCATTAAGGTCCAAATATTGATATATTTTAAAGTAGTATTTGAAAATAAAATAGGAGCAAGACAAAGGACTGCAGCAGGATAGAGTACAGGTGGAATTGTTTCCATTTAATAGGATATATAGTTTGAACTCATACTTAACAGCTTTATATTGCTCTAAGTGGTGTGAGAGATTTGTCTTCCTGACAGTAGAACTGCAGACTCAGAATTTGTGCTGTGCACCATCCCACTTGCTTTACATTCCCATTTCATCTCTGTCAGACCACAGAGCTGCCTGTCACAGCCTTGGAACTCACCTGAAATAAATGTAAGGCAGGGTTTTTTAAAAACATACAGGCAATTTGACTATACGTAGTTTGCTTAGGGTTTGATATGTCAAGCTGAAATGGAGTATAAGAAAACAATTAACTTTTGTTTGAAATCTAGTTCAAAAATATATTGCTATATCATTTATTACCATTTGTTTTGGAATTGCACATCTGGAAGCTGAACATAACTTGCTTTAGGTGAGCACAGACATCTCTGTCTGCAGCCTGTTTGACCAAGAGGTGGGATTGAACTGATAGCAGAGTGTGTCAAGAAACGTTTTCAGTAAATAGGAATATGATTCAGACCTGTGGTGAGAATGAGGCCACTTAACAAATTATAATTGCTGGTGTTCTTGTGACCAGTTCAAAACCTAATACGAGACTGGAGTTGCCTAGAGATATTGTAAACAGGAGGAGTTTAGAATTATAGTTTTAACTGTTCTCTTATTTAAATGTCACCCGGGGGAACAGTCTAGGGGAAATACTGACTTACAGAAATGTCTCCTACAGCTCCCTGAAGCTGCATGAAGCAGGCTGATAATCTTGCAGCACTTTATTCACCTTTTTTATTATAGTTTACCATAATAGTCAAAGTATTGTTTTGCATGAGAATTGAAGGCATGAATTGAAATAAGTCCCTTTATTTGAGAAAGAGCCACATGTCAACCATCAAAATTTACTGGTTGGTTTGTCATTGTCAGCAACCCAGAAGGGACAGGGGCTTGAAATGCTAAAGAGGAATGTGCTTGAAGGTCTGTCAACACTTCCATTTGGAAGGCAATCTGCAAAAAAATCACCTGATAGAGCAGGCTCAGAACTTCATCAAGAGTGCCTTCCCTGGGCCACTTGAAACTGTTGGTCTGTTCTCTATTTGCTTGTTAAAAGTACGAAGAATTCTCTTTTACGTGTCTTCCTCAAAATGCTCATGAATTGACAATAATTGAAGAAGGAACAAACAAAACAAGCAGACAAGTCACTTATTTTTGCCTATGTGTGGGTCAGGAGTTTGACTTTCATGGGTGTTACCATCAGCAAAACAAGCTTTTAACATAAAGAGATCAAGCTTTTCATGCTGCATCTGCTGAGGCCTCACTTGTCTGCAGTCAAACATCCTCTGGCTGTCCCTAGGATTGCCCAAGAAAAAGGTTAATGAGAGATGAAAAATCCAAAGGGAAAAAGGCTAGAGCAGCATTTTCAAATGGAAGATACACTGTGGAGTGAAGAATGTGGCATTGTTCTTTCCCCTTGTTTACACTGCTGTTAATTAACTGCTGTTAATTTGTTTTCCCAGCTAATTCCAACCCTCAAAGCTATGGCTTCTTGAAGTAGCCTTAAAGACTAATTTTTGATCTTGTGTAAACCATTGTCATAAAGATTCATTTTCCTACAGTTGCTTTCACTCATGGGTATAGTGCTGATGCTGTAAAATTTTGACCTCAGGGGTGTTTTGCTCTTCATGAATTTTGATGGACACTATGCAGATCTGACCCAAAATTTTGATCACTGATTCAGAGTAAAAATAACCCCAGAAGCAGTATATCTGAGATATTTTTACAGATTTTGTATTGCAAAGTAAACTTTTAATACTGATTTGGTTTCTGTTGGCTTTTTTTCCCCTCTTTGTTCAGTAACTGAGATTTTATAGACGTGTCAAGGAACTTCCATAGCATTCAGACTTTGTTCTTCTCTGGCTGAAGTGGCTTCTAAGAGAAATATTGTCACTGAGCTGTAGATGTCAGTTGTGCCAATGCACACATTACACTCCCTTTCCACATTGTTTCCCATGACTCTAAAAGTTCAAAAGCTCTCCAGTTGCTCAGAAAAATCCTCCTTGATCTAAAAGCAGTAGGTGCCTACTTTCTCTTTATTTCTTGCATGAGGTAAGTTTGTTACACTGAGACAATTCAAATATACTTTATGTGAAACTGAAATAAGCCAAGCATGATTTTACAGACGAAAGCTTACTCAGCAAACTTAGTATGGTAAACTAACAGCCACTCTGCTGTGCTTTCAAGTATGTTTTGATATATACTTCCTACAGGTTTTTAAACATGAAAAATTGCTATATATGAAGTTCAACTGACTTGGAAAATTAAAATCAAAGTCTATATTTTAAGATAACTGATGTATTACCTAAAGAAGGAGGTTTTTTGCATAAAACTTTGCTCAAACCCTGTTCCTCTACAAGAGCACCAGAGCTGTGAGACCATATTCACCCACAGAAATACCTAACTCTTTCCAAGGCAGACATACATTATTTTTATGTCTGAACGCTTAGACACATTTCCACTCTAAACCCCACTACAAAGCCTTTTTCTGATATTTGCAAATTTAGAAACATTAAGACAAGAGTATTTACCTCTCAATCCTGTGCTGGTGGCTTTTACCCTTTACACAGGAACTCCTGAGGTTAAGCTTCAGTATAATCCCCAAAACATTTTTCCACAATATTCCCTGAGTAATGTGTCGTGAGTAACATTCCATGAAGAATTTCCTTCATTCTTCCTGCTTCCAGTTCTTATATCGTTGTCCAAGTGTGATCATCCCCAGGAGTGGCAGAGTGAGAGAGAAACTGCCTTCTGCAACTGCAGGAGACAGGCAAATTGATTACTTGGTGCCTGGGGAATCTGGTTGTGCCTGTTTGAAAGCCAGCCCTGCTGGGAGGCGGATCCCTCTGCAGTGCCCAGCAGCAGGAAGCGCCTTGGAGCAGCTCCCCTGCAAGTGGAGCAGTGGAAGCACAAGTGTAAGTGCAGGCTTTGCTTTATTCTGCACCAAAGCGTGGAGAAAAGAGGAATTATTGAGGGTAGATGGAGGTAAAAAAAGGCTCTGCAGAATTTTATTACAGTATCTTAAAAATACTTGAACTCCGTTTAGAAGTTTGACCTAAAGTCTGAAGTGGGCAGGGGTGTCCAGCAGTAGATGGACAAAACCATCAGCAAAACCACTTCAGTTCCTGGGGAGATTAGGCAGAGCCAGCTGTTAGGAGATGCTGCTTTTCCAGGTACAGCACCTCAGCCATATTTTTGGAATGCAGTCGGTATTGCTGCGCAGAAAGTGGAAGCTAATTGACCAGAAAGACAAATATGACACCGCTCAAGGTGTTAGAGGTTAAAAATCAGCAGCTACTGTGAGCTGTGGGATGTTAGTGTCAAACTGCCACTGAGCTGTGCAGCTTACCAGCATTTCATTCTGCTTCAGCTGTGCTTTGTAGGCTGTGCAGGGCAAGAACAGCAGAAATAGCACAGTTATTTAATCTTCAGGTGAGAGAGGAATAGGCTGTGGCAACAAACACTGCTCAGAAGTATTTCCTTCAATTAGATCTAGATGAATTGACAGCACTGCTGAGGAATGCTTTTTGAGACTAAGAGGCAGCACAGTAGGATTTTCAGACTGTAACAAAATAGATTATGTGGGGGAGAAATAAAGTGGAAGTATTTGTTTCCAGTCTTTTAATTACTTTCTTGCATTGCATCTCAGTTTTTCCCTGGTCTAGCCTTGGTTTCATAGCTAAGTACTAAGAAGACAAGTCTTGTTCTAGCTGGTTGGTGAAAAGAAGCAGTGCCAGAGTATTACAAACATACTGAAAATATGCATTGAGCAGCACTTTGGGGATCCCTGCACTAAATCATGCAAAGCACTGTAGAACTTCTCTCTTTAAGAAGTGGGTATTCATTATCAAGGAAAGGCAGGGAGAAGAGCTTCATGCTCTTTCCAGCTCTGCAGGCCAAGCTAGCAAATTTTTGATTATCAGTATGACATAGGGATTTTTATCCCCAGAATAATGATAAATAGGGGAATGGTTTGAATGGTTTGGACCACAAATAGTTAAGAATGGTGAAGACTGAGAGAGACTGGACATTTGAGAAGCTGCTTTTCTATGGTCTCCTTCATAAACAAATTCTTCTTGGAAAGGAAGATGAAAGATTAGGTAATGAATCGTAGCTCATGAGGGTAATGGCAACAAGGAATGTGGGGGTTTGGGCTGTAGATGCAACACAGCTTTTTTTTCTAATGTTTCTGATGCTGAAATATCTCTTGGGAGTGAAATAATTAAGAATTGAAGATCTCATACTGGGGTTCTGGAGAATATGGAAGAATAAGGTCTTAGATCAAATTAAAGTGCTGACAAGTTCTGGTAACTGTGGAGTGAATTCTTACCACTGTTCCTTCCCAGCAAGGAATTAACAGGAATTCAAAGAACAAGCTTTGGCCTAAGTTCCCAAAAAGCCATTTGAGTTCATGCTAATGACTAGAGATTTCAGAAGGAAGACTGTGATGTCTGGTTCCAAAACCTTCTGCCACTGAGCCTGTGGAAGCCTAATATTTGTCATCTTATCCAGAAAATTGAGTCAGAGTTCTCATGTCATTGAAATATTGCTAAATTTCAGAGGAATGTTATATTAGGGGAATTCCTTTATTAGAGAGAAGCAAGTACAAATTTCTTATTTTCTAATGCTGTGCAGCACTTAGCTTGGATTAATAACATGGTAGAAAGTGCAAAATAAGGTTGGATTGTATTTTTATACTCCTAAATGAATGTCTGTCTTCTAGAGTCCTGTTTCCTACCGTGTGTAAATGACAAGACAATGATCTTCATCTTTCAGAATATTTATTTTGTGAGTTATGTGGGGCATTTTTTGCTTTCCTCTATTTAATAAAATACAGAGTTTAGAGTTGTTCATGCAAGTTTCTCCCTCTACATTTTAGGTTTTTCCCAGGAAGAGTGAGTTGAAAACGTTGTTTGATATCAGAGAGAAATGCAGGGTAGCAGGCAGAGCTGAGATGATCCTGAAGCACTTTCACACAGGGAAATGCTCATGGTTTGGGAAGCTGCAAAAGTGTGAACTTCCATCCAGAGGCTCCAACAGAAAGTCTTGTGTTGCTTTAGATGTAAAGCAGGATGGTCTTTTATGTATTTTCTTAACTGTAAATATGATTGCATTCTCTAGAATTAAATCATTACTAAGCATCTTAGTGATTATCTAACCTTAGTATGTGATGAAAATGATGCATAGACGAACATGCTTATTAAGAAGAAGAAATAATTAAAGCTGAAACAAGGAATTTTATCATTTCTTTCTCAGTCTTCCCCTTCTTCTTCCTAGTTGTGTCACAAACTCAGCTTTCAGAGATGTGAGAATCTGTCTTGTGGTAGGATGCTGAGTGTTGCTTTTGATCTTCCCTCTAGGCTGGCAAATAAGCAGGACAGAGAAGGAGCTCTGTCAGAAGCAGATGTAATCGAGTCCTTATCTCTGGAAAAGCTGGTTAATGAACACAAGTGTCTCTGTCAAATTGTAAGTAGATTTTTAAGATGCTATATTTTCTCGTATCTGTGTAAGGCTTCCATTAAAGTAGGAAATTTTCCTACGTGGCATAAAACTGAAATTTAGATGTAGTATTCGCTGTCCTGTTAAGAAAAATGCTAGCAGGAAGTCATTGTGAGGGGAGCCAAACCCAGGATTTTTTAGGAAAGATACTTAATATTGGTCAGTATTTCAGATAGTATATCCAAATTAGTACTCTCTGAAGCTTTTTCTTTAAGCCTTTGTTTTAATCTACCAGTGTCTTAGGTAGGGCTTTACTTCCACAATCTTTTTCTGATGGCAGTAAAAAACATTTTGAAAGATAATGGGAGTTATGCTGTTATTACTCAAGGGGGTTTTGCAAAACTATTTCAGCTTTGGATTTTAGAATTAAAAAATAATTTTAATTCATTAGGGAAATTTGCAAAATTTATAGAGCACTACACATTACTGTTATTTTCTCTAATAGCTGAGTTACAGCAGGGCATAGCTCTGTTTATTATGTCATGAATATCTGAGTGCTTTCCTTCAGTTAGTGCACTTTGCACATACAGCAATCATAAAAATTAAAATTGCAAGTTCATCCTTGTTTTTCTTTCCAAGGGACTTCCGTGCCAAAAAAATTTTCTTAAAAAATGTTCAGTAAAAAAGACCTGAAAGATACAAGTGTATTCCAGTGCATCTGAATTGCTTAATTTCTGATGTGTGCCAGTAAAATGCTGTTCTTGTTCTTTATTTATATTTTCTGTGTAATTAGGAAAGACATGAGGTCACACACTCTTAGGACTGTTTCATACTATAATGGAACACCTTCTTTACCAGGCTCTTTCAAGACAAACATGGTTGCAGATTCTTTCAGTAGGATGACTCTTGGGGTCAGTTTAAACAGAGATTGTGAAACAAGATAGAAAGTTGGACAAGGATCAAACCCCTTTTTGTTTCTTCTTACTCTTTTAGTTATTCTTCCACTGGATCTTTACATTTCCCCACCAAGTATTAAAGCAAATGGAAGGAGTAATTTGTCTTGCTGTTGGACAGTGTCAGTGAGAATGACCTTCCTCTTTTTTATATTTAATATGTCTTTATATTCCATATTTCTAAATTTTTATATTTTATAAACAACTGCAGCAACAATAATCTTGGTGCAAACTGAGAGGAACATTGCCCCAGTGTTTGATCTTGGTTTTCTCAGAGAAACAAGTTGCATACATCTTCTATACATCTCCTTCTTGAGTAGATTCTGACGGAGGGTATTGCAGGGTTCCATAGTGAAAAGGACTCATTTTTGAACCTTAATCTAAACATAACTAGTCAGATTTTTTTTTTTCTGTTCTAAATTGTATATTCCATATCTGACTCTGTTGCCATTTAAATGCTTGTCAAATGGAGAGAACACTGAGAGTTTTTCAGATGTTGACATTGGAGAGTTGGTCCCATTTAATCTTCATAAACACAAATCCTGAACACAATCAGTGTGAAATATCATCTCTACAGGCTGTACACATAGCTGGATCTATTCAGTTGTTACTCAGAGAATGTTTTAAAAGACACATACAGTGCTCCAAAACATTCTGGAAAACAGTTCTCAGGAGATCTTGAGAGAACATCTTTTCCATGTTCCAAGCTTGAATCAAGCCCTGTCTTTTTTTTCCCCAATTAAAGCCTATTTTACTTGTCATCCTGACATGGAAAACTAAGAGGAAACTATTCTTTTCCTATTTGCAGTTTCACCTCATGTTTTTGAAAGCTGTTATCCTATCTCCCTGAAGTGTTTAAATCTCAAGAGAAGCACTCTTGGTCCTTCAATGTTTTCTTACCAGATTTGTTTTCATAACTATTTCAAAACTATTTTCATAACTATTTTCTCAAAGAGGTTTGCATTTCTCTTTCAACAGATTTGCCTAGATCATGTTTCTCTCACTTGCTGCTGAGAGTGTAATGACAAAAAGTCTTACTCCAATCAAAGTGCAGTGCCTGTTCTGATTTAAAAAATTCAATTGGTTTGACAGCCTTTCTGATAAATTCACAGGAGATTTTATTTATCCCTGAAGTGCTTATGAACTTGTTGAACTTTTTTCCATGAACTGAAGCAAAGCTGGTTCTCTTTCATCTCAGATTCTTCCATTTTGATAGATAAATCTAGCATGGACTATTTATAACCCATACTTCTCAGTTTTACAACCTTCACAGTAAACAGTAACTGTTCAGCTAATTTCTTGTTCCAGTCAAGGAATGTGGTCTGAACCTCAGATATTTTCCCCCTCCTTCTCCATGTATTTACAGGAACCTTGCTCGGCCATCATGGGCTGTGGGAAAAAAATCGATAAATCAATAAAAAAGGGATTATTTTGGCTTCTCCATATCATAGCAAAAGATTTTGATGCCTTAAATGAGCGCATCCAGAGAGACACTACAGAGCAGAAAGCACTCGAGGAGCAGGAGAAGCTGGAACGGGCTGAGCGAGTCAGGAGGATACGGGAACAGAGGTATTTTCCTGTGCTTCCCGCTCCATCCCTTCCTCCCTTCTCTAAGATATTTGGTTCATTCCTGTGCATAGATCTTATGGGAGCCAGGCTAGCCAGGATTTAAAGCTTATAAATCAAGAGTCTTTCTTGAAGTTTGTGCCCCTTCATCCCCTTTATTTGATTTGCTGCATGCTGGAAATGTACTGTGAATGAGAATTGCAAGGTAGTTGTGGAATAAATTTGGCCTTACTAATATAACTTCACAAAAGACTGACCTAAAAAATAATTCCTGTGATTTAAGCTGAAGTCACCTTCTAAAATAAAGTATTAAGTTAGACTCTCTAACCCATATATAAATATCAAAGACTAGATATGAAAATTTATTCAATATTATGCTTAATAAACTTCAGACTATCCAACAGGTGAGGCATGAAGGAACTAAAGATGATGCAGTGAGGGGAAGCAGGATAAGTGATTTATTACTCCCCTTCAAAGCCCTTTCTGGTCTTTAGCAGCCTGCTGTGATGACTGTGAAGAACTGATGTGAATCATTTTACTGGGTCATTCCTAAAATATTTGCTGAGCACCCCTGTCCTCTGCTCTGCCTTGTATAGGGCAGAGAATTTTGAGTCTCAGTTACTGTGAGAAGCAGCTGGGAAGTGTCTTGAGACTATATTCAGGCTGTTTTGGTGTAATTAAGTAAGTAATTTATTAAAGTACACTTTAAACAGCTGAAACTTGACGTGGTCTTAATATATATTTCACAAATTTCTGAAAAGAAATGGTTTTCTCCTAATCTGCCACATGTCTCTGCAGACACAAAACCTCCTGACCATGTTGGATTGTATTTGGTTTATGCCACATTGAGAGGTGTAGTGGGCAGGGCTGACATTGTTCTCTGTAAAATTTATGGAGTCTTCATAATTCTTTATTCATTCTTCCTCTTTCCCCTCCCCTTGCCCCCAAAAAACACCCCAAAAACGAAACACCAAAACCTCTGAAACATCAACCCAATAACAACTGCAAAGGGAAAAAGAAGAAGGAAATGTACCTGAGGAGGAAGACCCTGAGCCTGGGAAATGTGGAAACCCCTTCCAGCCTATATCTGCTGTAATCTCTGAGGTAGGAGAACAGGTGGAAATCTGGATCTGTTTAGAGCTACCACTAACAAATGTCTGAGAGGCAATGAGAAATAATGGTCATGTGAAAGAGTTGTTCTGTCTGCACAGCACTTTTTAAATTCTTATTTTAATCTTGGCAGCCTTGTTTTCTGTGCATTGAATCAATGTTTTCGTGGTAAGAAAACCCCTATTATTGATTGGGGAGCAACAGTTTTGTAGACACAGTAAAATAAATGCAAACACATGACTGAAAACATTTCCTAATTAAACTCCTGGGACTCAGAAGTGGAAAATATTCAAGGTCTGTTAGTTTCTTCTAAAGTGTTTTTGTGATGTGGTAAGTCCTGCTGAATCTTCCTGACTTCTTTAGTTATTCAGATTGCGAGCATAACTTCTTTTCAGTTGAAAATAGACTCTTGAGAATTTTTATTCATTTTGAAATATGCAAATCACATTCATGTAATAAAGTTTCCTTAACCTAGATTTCTGAGTTAATTTTTTTTTTAGTTACTTGGAGATAACACAATCTAAAGAAACACGTAAACCTTTCCAGCAAGTAATTCAAACATTTGCTTTTCTCCAAGACAAAAGCACCCATACCCACAGGACATGCCAAGGCAGCTACATGCACAATAATCCATTTAGCAATAATATTAAAAGCAAGAAAATAAAGGTGCAGCTGTGAATATTGCAGAGATGGTGATTTAGTGACATGGAATTGTGCAGCAGCTTGTCATTGAGGTTGTATGCCTCATAAATAGGTAATTATCCAAATAGGATAAATGGGTATTTTTTATTATTTATTATTTATTATAGATAATAATAAATAGGTATTTATCCAAACTGGGATAGCATTTTCTGGAGACTTAGACTCTGTGCATCTGTATTTTTTTTTAACTAACCCATTAAAAAAAAGTAATTTAGAAGAAAGAACATAGATGGTTTTTATGTTTTTTTTTTTCTAATAGGACCAAAAATAAAACAAGAAAATTTGCCATAAGTCTAAATATAATTCCCCCACCCTTCCTCTGGATAAGATATTGGAAATATAATTTCTTCATCTATTTGAAAATAAATTCTGTGCTAAAGGTAGAATATTTGGGGAATATTTTCATTTTTTAATAACCTTCCTGTTTTGTTAGTTTACAGCATTAGAAGTCACTAAACAAAAATCTTGTCCTTTTTGTTAGAATGAAAAACAGTTGGAAAAGGAAAAGAAGAGGCAGAAGTTGGAGACTGAAAAGGCTACAATTGTCTTGAAATCCCAGGCAGAGCAGGACCACGTATCACGTAGCAGTAGCCAAAACACAAACGACAGCAGGCTGGAAAGGTGCAACTCTACAACTGCCCAGCTCTTGCAGCATGCAGAAGAGAGTGACCAGCAAGCCTCAGAATGCCTTGACTCAGGTAAAACTGCTGCCTTCCAAGTCATTTCATGTGATTTTTCACATGCTTCTTCCTTGTTTCCTTATTATTTGTCATTATACCCCATACCAATGTCATCTGTTTGAAACACAAAAATGCAGGAATAGGTTATAGAAGTTAAATTTCTTCATGGAAACGTAAAGTTTGCATATATTTTGTGACCACAGTTTATTTTCTATAGCACAATGTTGTGGGACTTATGTGTCCCAGTATTTTATGCCCAGAGTTTTATTTTCTATAGCAAAATGGTGTGTGATTTATATTTCCCATAATTCTATGTCTAAGTTTGGACTGAAAACTCTGTATCTCCCCAACCCTTGTTTTAGAATCTGATGTAGGATATTACCTGAATATAACTGTAGGATATGTAATGTTTTATTTCTGTTGGATGTAGATAACAGTAAGAAAAAAAGCAAAAAACCAAAATTAAAAAGGGGCCACAGAGTAGAACCTGTTAATGCAGAGGACTCTCTTCCCAAGAATCCTACACCACCACCAGCTCTTCCTCCAGGTAAGTGAAAAACAAAAACTGGTGTCTCCATTTGTGGTTGGTAATCCTTTAAAAGTCTCACTTGTGAATGATGAAACTGGACTGCTCTTCATACAGAGAGGAGCTACTAAACCTTCCTCTCTAGAAAATCTTTGATGCAGTTTCTCACTTCATGATATGGACTTCCAGTGGTATTGATTTGGCCTATTCCACGGGGGAAAACATCATCTTCCCATAAAAAGAGCCAGAAACTTGTTAAGTCATTGAAGTGATTAAAAATAGCAATATTTTTTAGGGTAAATCAGTTTATTTTTGAAGTATTTCATCGTGGATGCAATGTAGTGTATGGCTTGGGCATTTATTTCTAAATGCTTTGATTTCTCCCAAGGAGATGTGTTGTCTGTACAGCTCAGAATAATCCAGTGCAGTCATGGAATGCTCTGACAGTTTTTGTTTTCCTTTAGTTGGATGGGGAACTCCCAAACTTAATAGACTTGGAAAACTTGAGCCTCTTGGTGAAACTCATCATCCTGGTAATTGAAAGTACTCGGGGTTTTGTGCCTTTTTAAACCATTCTCCATTGTCCATTCACTTCTACATTCATGCTTTGTCTGTTTTTCATTTCTAAATTGCAATTTTCATTGACCAAGAGCTTTCCCTTTTGCTTAGTAGAAAGCATCTTTTTGATTTTTTCAAGTCTGATTTTTCTTTATTAGGAAAAACAAGAAGTGCTCTCCAATTCCCTCATAAAGTGGCATGGGATATCAGAAGTTGTTAATGATATGAAGTTATTTGCACCTAAAAATGATAAAGTGACACATTGCAAAGAGTAATGGGGCCAATTAATTGAAGAGTCTAAATACATACTGCATTTAAAATGAAAATTTTTAACTGGAAGTATCAAGTTGCAGTAGGCAGTCTTGATTTCTTGCTTCAATAATGACTAATTTCTATTTTTGGAAGATTGTGAAAGATAATAAGAAAATGGTTTTTCTTCCATTAATACTACATTTTTTCCTGAGTTTGAGATGATAACTTCTTCATTTTTCTTACATTTTTATTTTTCAAATTTTAAGTAGTGAATTTGGATACATCTGGAACACAAGAACAAGGAACTTGTCTGCCAGAGAATCAAAAGGTGCCTGAAGGGGAAATAAGGTTTCTAAACCCAAAATATTTATTTCTCACAGGAATGAAATTTAAATGTGATTTGTAATCTTAATTGTAAATCCATCTTGCTCTTTTTTTTAAAGGCAAATAGAAGGTGACAAGAAAGGAAAGCCAGATGAAGAGGTAGGGAGGAGAAGAAAAGGAACTCAGTTTTTATCTGTGCCCACGGGAGGTGTTGCATTCTGTAGGAAAAGCGTGGGTGGGACAAAGAGGAAAAAACTTGCTTAATTTAGGCGTTATTTGTAAAATAAGTATAATTATTACATAATTTGGGAAGTTAACAATGGCAAATATGTTGGTAGGGAAATTACCTCTTGACCAGAGGTGTAGGAGCAAAGCTTGAAATATTTACAGAATACTTCAGAATTTACAGCTGAATTCAAGGCATTGCCTGCTCTTTGGGAGATTTTTTTTTTCCAGAAATTTTGAACAAGATTCATACTTGGAAATCCTAACAAGAAAATAGCTATTAAGAAAGCACTATGTATAAATGAAAAAAGATCTTTGCATACATAGCCCAGCACTGTCAAACCTTTACTTAGGTTCTGATTTCCAAAAATATCTTTTTTTTTTTTTTTTGCTTAAAGCTGCTGTGGGGTTTCAACTCTGCCAGTTTGAGATCCACAGAATCAGAGAATTACTGAGATTGGAAAGGACCCTCAAGATCATTGAGTTCTGCTGTTAACCCAGCACTGCCAAGGCCATTTTGCACTGATTTTATTTCCCATTTGGCCTTGCCCATTTTCTCTCACACAACAGGGTTTTTCAATGAATTCTTACAGATTTTGCACACTGAGAACCTGCTCCTGACTGGAAACTCAGAGTTTCCCTAAAGACAGTGGAGCCTACCCTGGATTCTTTATTTACAATAATCTCTAAATTGCATTTTTCTGAAAATAAACTTATTTTTGGTTGTCCCTTCAGCAGAGAAATAATTCACTGGGTTTTTTTTCCTTCCCCTAGCTTTGCCCAAAATTCAAAGGTGGGTTTAAAAGTTTTTTCAGACATTCAAACTTTGTAATTACACGCTTATACTCACTAAAGACTGCAATTTTTCCAGTCATGCTAATAATTTTTGCATGAGGTGATGAGCACCTGATTATTGTCCGTGGAGGATACATTTGCAAGAATGTTAAACCTATTTCAGTATAGAAAGTAAAATCCTCTGCCAGTCCTAAAGTGCTCTGCCAGCCCTCATAAAATGGGTGAACAAAACCATCAGCTGGACAGATTTTCACTGACCTTAGAATCATTTGCTGCAGTTTTCTTGCTGCTGTAATTAGTGCTATTAAAATCAAGATATTTATGACAATAGTATAAAAGTGTTCTCATTTTGCTGACTAAATGTAAGGATAACTAAAACCTCAATCCTACAGACAGGTCCACATATTTTAAAGTAGTGCAGTCCAGTTTGTTTGCTTTTGTTAATCTTAGCTCAGAAATGCCATTTTTACAGAAGTTGTTGCACCTGTAGAACAAGTGGGGAGTATTCTTTTTGGAAAATGATGATTTATTAAAGCTGAGTTTTGTGTTGGCAGGCCATCAAGGCTTTGCTGAGGAAGAGGTGGTCTGTATAAACAAAATTGAGATTTGAATGCTTCAAAAAGCTGCTTTTAGTTTTTCTTGATCTCTATCTCTTTCCTCTTACCATCTTCCATATTATTTTGCTCGTGAAGTGCTTTGCATGTTCCAGTCTGCATGGGTTTTTTATTTTATATCCATTACAAATGTTGGAGAAGACTTGTTACTCTCTTCAGATGTACTTGTTAACTTCGGCTTATACAATTTTACCACTTTAAATTCCTTTGCTGGCTAAAGGAAATGGTGCAGCCTTATCTAAAAATTCTGAAATAGTTTTTTTAGAAAGTTATTTTAGCTTGCAAGATAAATGCCATGCATAGATGTTCCCAAAAGTTTGGATTCTGCGCAGTATTACTGTCACTTAAAATTATATTGTAATGCAGCTTTGACTACAGCAACATACAAATTTCAGGGCTTCATTTTTTCAGTTGCTATTTGTACACTTTGGATTTCTCCTCTCCTGTTTTTAGGGATGCTTACAGATCCCCTTCGGGCTTGATTTTGCAAATGTTGATGCATGTATTAAAAAATGTAATTAAACCCTTGTTTGGCCAATTCATCTCTAGACATTAATTAGCGCAAGGTTTGAAAGTTTGCTTGGAGGAATTAGCTCTAAACTCATGGAATACCTGGCTTTCATTAAGAAAGCAAGAATTTAGTAAACCTTCTTTGAGCCAGGAAGGTGGTAGGTGACAGGTTGATGTGTTTTTCTCCTCTGGAATTTTTTCCACAGATTTCTATGGAAAGCCTCTGCCCCCGCTGACTCTACGCCAAAGACCCAACAGTGATACCCATGATGTCATTGCTTAACTGGAGGACAAAGAATTTTAAAAAACATAATTTAAAAATTCTTTTTTTTTTTTTTAACCTTGAAGGAATTTTTTTTACATGACTTTTTATCAGCATGTGACAACTAAACATGGAGTTCATCCTGTTGTATTTAGTTGGTCAGACTTTATCATTTACTTTTCACGTCACCAGCTCTTCTTCAGGATTTATTTGGTCTGCTTTTGAAAAGACATGGCTGGAAACCTGAAGAAAAACAACTTCAAGATCCCAAATACTGGATTGCACATTCCCACCGAGACCTTTCTCCAGGTGCTGTGCAAGTGTTGGTATTTTTTCAGGGAATAAATGATTCTAAAGCATTTTGTAAGATTCCTGTATGATAGGGTGAATATAGAAAGGTTAAACAAATATTGAATATATTTTTCTACCTTTTTATAAAATGAGTTCAGAGTTTGAGTGGAGCTGTGTAGCTACTACCAATAAAAGGATACCTAGGGAGCATTAGAAAGCTGGTAGTCAAGTGAATAAAAATAAAATATGTTTGACTTACATTTCTCTTACAGTACCAATACCTTTTCTTAGGTATTACATTACATACTTCATATTTCTGGCAATCTGAAACAAAGGGTAAGATAAAAAAATCAAAGTAAAAAAGTTTTATACAAAATAATGCTATTTGAACTGTCTGGAAGTTTTCTTATACGTTGTTTTCTTTGTTTTATTAACTGAGTGTGACATAGGTAATAAATTCTGTGGAAAAATAGAGTTGAATACTGTATTGTGTACTACAACAAATGAGAAAATTGCACTAGGGGGAAATGTGCACTAATTAAATCATCCATTTTGATGGGAAACTGAATCAACCAGTTTGCAGATGACCTCCCAGTTCTTAATCTCAATAATACTAAAATACCATGCTGCAAACTAAAGAAACAACGGGTTTTTAAGGATTTATATAACACTTCCTTTATAATGTGTTTAAAATCACATACAAGTGATACCTAAAGAAAGGTTACAATTTGTTATATTCCTATTTAAATGTTTTTACTGTTACATTGGAGACAACCAGTGGTGTATTTGTAAAGGTTCATTGTTCTGCTGCTTAATGACAGACAGGATGAAGCCCCCATTCAGGGGTTTTTTTGGAGAAGCAGTATTTGATAATTTTAGATTATGCTCTCTTGTCAATAACATGGTTTTACCAAAGGAGTTTAGATGTTGCAAGAATGTGGTGTGTTATGTGTTCAGCACTTTGGTATTGGAAATCTTTGCCATACAGCCCTTGCAGCAAGGAGCTGCACAAACATCTGCCATACTAAAATGAAATGATTAAGATTTTTAAAGAGTAAGGTGGAATCAGTCTTAAGGATGCTAAGTTTGGAATATATGGAGAGGTTTATTCCTCTATGTTTGCTAGTTTGGAACAAGGAGGAAACCGTTGCTATGTGACCACCAGCATGAGAATACTTTTGTTGTATTCTAAAACTGTAATATGATTCAGTTGAATTATTCTCAGGATTTGGTCATTTTCCCTTCAGATAACACAATACTAAGTGGAGGGGAGGTTGTACAAAAATTTTTATGTGCAGTCTCAATTTTATTAACACTAGTTCTGTTACCATTTACAGTTTTGGCTTAAAGGCTCAACTTTTGCAGACTTTTTTACAGCTTCAGTTTCTAGGAATGTTTTGTTTTTCCTTTTTCCTAAAATAATGTCATGGAAGTCTTTATTAAAAATAAAGCTAAATACTGGTGTGGTAACAAAATTTGAGAAACTAAAATGTTGATGCTTATAATATGAACTGTGTGTTCTGTGTGTTGTGTGTGTGGGCACTTGTATAATTTTTGATTTTTGCTTTTAAAATAAATGTTATCAGTCTGTGACCAAAGTATTCAAAAATGTTTTATAAGTTTTTATTAATATGCTTTGTAATTCTTTACTATGGTGGGGTTTTTTTCAGTATTTTATACTGCTCTGACTTTTATTTACTCAAGATGCCATTTATGTATAGAATAAAATTAATGCAAAGCATCAATATGTTGCCTGTATTACCATAAATTTACACTTTTTTGGAAGTAAGTCTAGACAGAAATATTTAAGGGCTGCAACTCTCACATTTCTATGAATTAAAGACCTTATAAACAGAATCTTTGCATATTTTTGCAGGAGAGATGTGATCAAATTTAGAATATACTGAGAAATTGCAATAAGTTGGCTGTATATGTATACTTATAAAGAGCTTTGATAGTGCACTTAATATTTGAGAGATAAAAGTTGTGCAGCTGTAAATTGGGAGCACAAATTAGATTTTGTCAGACTTGTTGTCATCTATAGCATCACTTTTGAAACGTATCAAAGCATGCAGCTATTTAAATACAGGAGTGGTAACACAGAAAATCACTATTTAAGTAGAACATTGTCAGTTATCTATGTGCAATGCCTTGAATACATTTTAGACAAAATCTTTTCAAGGTAAGTTAAAAGTATGTTCTTAGAAGGAATAGTAATGTTCATGAACTGAATTAATGTGAGAGACTCGGTGCTTCAAAATAAGCTTTTCAGGTTGTCTTCACTTCTAGTTGCATCCTAGACTCCACAGAAAGACCTTACTCATAGGTTGAAAGGTTTTTAAATCAAAATTATTTGAAATAGACATAGTCAATATCCATTAGGTCTCTGGTGTGAGACTGGAAAGGACTGATGGACTGTAACAAGGTAAACAACATAGATTCTTTTTTTTTTCACCTTAAAATAAGATTCAAGCAGGTTTTTTTCAGTAATATATTCCAGTGTTTTAGTGGGAATTTCAGTACTGTAACTTCAGGATTCTGCCCAATAACTTTGCCATCACGTTAGCTTCTGGGTTCCTGGGATTCATTCAATTTGAAATACTTTACTATTTTATAGAACATAGCCACCAGTATGTCAGTGGGATGCATCTGTAGGTGCAATAAGTAGTGGAGCCTGTTGTTAATGTAATTTGAGATAAGTTTACCTGCAGTAGCACATGACAGAGATACAAGATGCATTTTTGCTGTCTGCAGTTTGGCTGTGATGGTGCTGATGAGCTGATGAACCAGAGCCCTTTCTTCGCTTTTTGTTTTATTGATATAGCAAAATTCAATTCTTGTGTATATTCTCTGGTATGGTACTGCCCTTGGTACAGCCACAGAGAACTACTTTTGATACCAGTTATGTTCTATATCTGTCAGTAAAAGTCACATACCAAAACACCTTTCAGGTTTCTTTCAGGATTGGTATGTGAGAGGTCTCCGGTTGCCTCCAGGCCCTTTGTCAGGACCCTGAGGGATGGATTTTAAATCAGCTTTCAAGCCTGATGCTAATCTGCACGAGGTGAGCCAAACCACTTAGTCTTCATTAGCTGGTGCCCGAAACTCAAATATTTATCCATACAGTAGCACTCCTGCCTTGACCTTTGCACCCTTTTCCAGTCTGGATTTCAGAAGCTGACTTCAGCCGGCAGAAGGTTTAATTAAAACTACTCTTAAACAAGTTTGCTGCCTCCACAGGACTTGCTCCTAGCTAAGGTTAGCAAATGGGCATGAAAGGGAGGGTGTGTGAGGGTTTGTTTTGTTTTGCTAGGACACAGTGATTGCTCAGGAGATGGCCAGCAGGGCAGGATGCCCTTCCTTGGAGGAGCAGCGTGCAGGTCTCAGCCTCCGTCCAGATGAAAGGATCAGAGGAGAGCAGCCTCACATTTAGTGTTGTAAACCAGTGACAGCTGAACCGGGGTACAGTGGTCTTCCTGATTTCTTGGAGAATGTTTTATCTGGAAGTGTGTGAGAGATTTCTGTGAATAAGTCTCAAGCCTCCAGCAGTTTTTTTCCAGTAGTGAGACACGCAAACAAGGTGCCCAGGTAAGCTGGGGGATGGCAGTGTTCAAAGCCAGGCTCGATGGGGACTTGAGCATCCTCTACAGGGTTACAGGGTTGTCCCCAGCCCTGGCCGAGGGGTTGGGACCAGCAGATCTTTTAGTTGCATTCCTGCCCC
>VXBR01002556.1:84248-103634 GCA_013400215.1 Cisticola juncidis | reverse complement strand
CCCTGCCCACCCCTGCCCATCCCTGCCCACCCCAGGAGCTCCCTGGTGACCCCATCCCTGCCCATCCCTGCCCACCCCAGGAGCCCCCTGTGCCCCATCCCTGCCTTTATCCCACAGGGATGTGCGAGGTGCCCCTGGCTGTGGAGCTGCTGCTGCTGGGTTGCCAGGGCAACCAGCGATGGCCCCTGAAGACAGGAAAGGGCAAACATTCCTTTCTGCTCCAGTCTGGAGCATCAGTGATTGAATGAGATTAGATGGAATTAGATAATCCTGAAATTCACAGTGATTTGACGCCAGACCTTTATTAAATAAGTAAAAGTACCAGCCCTTATAATAAAAATGAATTCTTTTAGATCAATAACTTTCCCCACTGCTTGCCACAGCTGTGATCCTTGAGATCTTTTTTTCTGTGGCACGGGGTGAACCACACAGACCTGCCTTTTTTAATTTTATTTTTTCCTCTCCCAGAGAGGACAATAATATCAATCCCTCTTTTATTTCCCCCTTGTGATTCACCCACTTAACCCTAAAGTACCCTTGCACTACGAGGTTCTTCAGGGATGATTCAGTGCACTGGAATTTACAGCTCTGGGGTTACTTAAACATTGCACAGCATTACTCTTAGGTATTATAATGATTTAGAGTTAAAGAAAATGAAAACACGTGAAAATCTGCCATGAATGGCTGGGTGGGTTTTGTTCCTTGTGTGCTCAGACTCGTGGGACCTGGCAGAGGCAGCGATGCCATCGTGGTCACATCTCCAGGGAGGGTGGCTCAGACCAGTGCAGGGCTTTGATCACAGCCAGGATTTGTATCAGTCCAGCTCCTCTGAGTCCTTTTTCATCTCCAGGCTGGCAGGGCTCTGCTCAGAACCCGCTGAGCACCACAGGACACCCAGCAGGGCAGGGAGGCTTTGGGGTGTTCTGGCCCTGGAGCAGCCCTGGTTTTACCAGGCTGTGCTGGCCCTCCCAGAGCAGGGGTTGCTTTATTCAGGTGGATTTTCTTCTTTTTCACCCTGCTGGGGTGTTGGGGGCACAGTGGACAGTTCATGGTCTCACAGCAGAGCCTGGCTGCTCCTGTGCAGAGTGCTTTTAATTCTGAATTAAAACCTAATTCATTTTCTAATCCCTGCATTAGCAGTGTGAGTTCTTAAAACATCTTTGGCTTGAAATTCATGAGCTGCTCACGCAGGTCTGGATCTGGACTTGTTTGTATCAGCAGTGTGGATCTGGGTTTTTGGTTTTTTTTGAAGTCTCACCTTGCTGTGATGGATTTCTCAGGAATAAGTTCAGTTCAGAGTAATTCCGTGAGGCTGGGGAGCATTTCTGTCCCCTGGCGTGTGCCGAGGGCAGAAATCATCCTTGCTTTGGGAGGATTTAGTTCTGCCTTTGATGTGTCTGCTGTTGTCTTTAAATCGCTGTAGGACCTGCAAAAAGGGTGTTTAAGGGATATTTGAAATTACTGCTCTGAGTTGATGTGCTTTTCCTTTGGCTGAAAAACTCCATCCTGAGAGTCGTTCTGGTGCTGTGGTGGGACCCCTCCCACCCCCTGAGCTGCTTTTCCTGGCAAGCTCTGGAAACAGGAGTGGAAACTCATTTTCCCCCATATCATAAGGAAATACTGACATGGAAAATGAGAGAGGGAGGGACAGAGGCTGAGGAATGGGTGAGGTAGGGGGTGCTCAGAGCACATCGATCTGCCCTGGGAATAACCCCACCCTCACCAGCAGGACAGGACAGGCTGCTCGTTTTTAGGATCCTGCAGTGGGTTGGGTTGGAAGGGACCCTGAATCCCAAATCTCCCCCCATCCCTGGGCAGGGACACCTTCCCCAGCCCAGGCTGTGGGGAGATTCAGGCAGGCAGAATTCCCGTGCAGGGCTCTGGTTCAGAAAGTTTTGTGGTGTCAGAGCAAACAGCTCACAGAAATCCTGGCACATTACACCAGCACCATTGTCTCAGCAAAAAGAGATAGATTGGTTTAACATCTTCTCCATTAACAAGCTTTAATTTGCATAAATTATATCACCCTCTGTTAATTTATTATTACCTGTTCGGTTTCCTCTATTTCATTATTTCTCCTGGGGGTTATAAAATTACTTGGATTATTCTGCTTAAGCTTTTTAAAATACAGTCACAGTGCTGTGTTTTCCCATTTACCTTGTATTTCCTCATTGTTCTGAGGCTCATTAAAAATCTGAGTGAAGTGTCTCAAGAACTTCCCTGGATAAGTATTCTGGAATCTCTGAGAGCAAGTTACCCAAATTTGCTGATTTAAACTCATAATTTTGGAAGTTTCTGTTTGGACACCTCCTAATTCACTGCTGGAATGAAAAGTATTTCATGTCCATGCTGTGTCAGAGCTGGCTTTTTCTCCCAGAGCAGAAACAAAATGTTTACTGAATATTTTAATTTTTTCCTTATTTCTGATGGTTCTGTCACTGCCATCTAACAATGGGCTGAAGCCACTGTCACCTCCTGTCCCCAGCAAGCCAGGCTGGAGCTCCCCAGTGACTGATCAAAGTCACACATGCAATTACTGAATTGTGTGTGGGAGTCATTCTAGGCAGAAAATCCGGGGAGGAAAAAGCCTCAGGAGCCTGACCTGGAGCCCTCCTGGACAGGGCAGAGAGGGAGGAAGGTTTGTGTGGGGAGGGCAGGAGGGGAGAAGGGCAGGGGTCCTGAGGAGGCTGCAGGGGAGGCAGGCTCAGAGCAGCCCTTGGCTCTGAGCAGCTCGGGAGCTCCTGGTGCTCCTTCTGAGGGCAGAGGGCATTGCCAGGGTGGTGCCAGCACAGGGACGTGCCTGGCAGGGACCCTCCCCTGGGCGAGGGGAGCTCTGCCCATCCCCTCCCTTCTCCCTGTGCCAGGGGGGGCACTGGGGCAGTGCCCCCAGGGCTGAGTGCCCTTCCACCTCAGCCCCACCCTGTCCTAGTGCCCTCCTGTGCCCTCCTATGCCCTCCTGCGTGGGGCAGTGCCCCCANCAGTGCCCCCAGGGCTGTTCTCCTTCCACCTCAGCCCCACCCTGTCCCAGTGCCCTCCTGTGCCCTCCTGTGCCCTCCTGGCTGGGGCAGTGCCCCCAGGGCTGTTCTCCTTCCACCTCAGCTCCACCCTGCCCAGGTGCCCACCTGTGCCCGGGCAGTGCCCCCAGAGCTGATCCCCTTCCACCTCAGCCCCACCCTGGCGGCCTTTGGGAAGGAATCCACCGTTATTATCCGTTTAACTCGTGTTTTTAAATGCTGCTCTTGTCTTCTGTTTACCTTCCCGACTTTAATGTGATTTCAGAGGGGATTTTTTCTGGAGTTGCAGCTGGCACCCGGTGTCCAAACAAAGCCAGGGCTCTGCCTGGGGTTGCTGTGCTCCTGCTGTGTTTGGGGAGGGCTCACCTGCCTCAGCACAGGGCACAGGGAGCTGCAGCTGAGCCTCTGGAAGGTCTGCAGGGATTTGTGCATCTGATCCCTGTTTATTTGAAAGGGGCATTTACTTCTCAGGAGCTGTCTGAGACCTGATCTGGTGTCTCCAGAATTAGTGGGTGTAAGAGTTGGACTGTAATTTGATTTAACCCTTATTGTGGCTGTTTCTCCATCGGAATTTGGGTTTGTGCTGGGTTGTGCCTGTGCAGAGATTACCCTGTGGATGTTGTGCTGTGCTCTGCCATTTATGTTTTACTTCAGCTTTGAGCTGGAGTGAGGGAAATGCAGAGAAACATTCCTGGAGCAGATCTGTCCATGGCAGGGCTGTCCTGAGCTGGGGACAGGAATTCCTGGAGCAGATCTGTCCATGGCAGGACAGGAATTCCTGGATTCCTCCTTGACCTTCCAAGCAGGTGTCACCCTGGGGCTGGGCACCTGCAGGGGAAAACCCAAGGTGTGAATTGCAGGTGGGCACCCCTGCAGGAGGAGAATGGGATGGAAAACACGCCCAGGGTGGGATTTCACTTTCCCTTTCCCAGCCCCCTCCCGTGCAGGTGCTCCCAGGGTGACCCAGAGCTGCTTTGCAGAGCACAAGAGGATCAGGAGGCTCTGGGGAGCTGTGTCTGCTGCAGCTGCAGGGGGGAATTAGGATTGGCAGGGTGGAATTGGCAGAGCTTGTGTTTGGCCGGGCTTTTTTGTTTAAACAGGCCTGGAAAATCAGCGAGTAAATAATAAATTGGGACTCAGCAAGTAAATAATAAATTGGAACACTGTGCAGCACTGAAGGGAGAGGAGAGCCACCCTCACTGCTCCCCTCCTCAGCAGGCTCAGCTCAGGTGCATTTACCTGAATTTATCCAGGGTAGGGATTTATCCACCCAGGGACTTCCCAAGCCAGCTCAGCATCATCCCAGCACGGGAGGGAGCCCCAGCCTGGGGTGATTCACTCGTGCAGGGGAAACCCAGAGTGTCCCCACTGAGAACCCAGAGTGTCCCCACTGAGAACCCAGTGGGTCCCCACTGAGAACCCAGAGTGTCCCCACTGAGAACTCCCTGGGTTTAGTTGGGTTTAGTTGGGTTTTAGGTGTGCTGTGTTTTAAAGCAGGGCATGGCAGCTGCAGGATGGCCAGAATCAGCAAAATCTGATTCTGCAGCGAGGTTTGGTTTAAAAACTGAGGGAAATCAGCAAGACTCACAAATAATTGTGGGCACACTGTGCTCGTGTGGGTTTGTGTGCAGCAGACTGAGGGCTGGGGACTCTGGTGGAGGGATCTGCTGGGTCCCTCCAGGAGCTGCTGGGGTCCCTCAGGAGCTGCTGGGGTCCCTCAGGAGCTGCTGGGTCCCCTCAGGAGCTGCTGGGGTCCCTCAGGAGCTGCTGGGTCCCCCCAGGAGCTGCTGGGTCCCCTCAGGAGCTGCTGGGTCCCCTCAGGAGCTGCTGGGTCCCCTCAGAGCAGCTCTGCTGTGCTGTGTCCCCGCTGCAGGGCTCTGTCCATGGTGTCAGTGCTGTGGGAGCCACCTCAGCCCCCCAGCCCAGCTCTGCCTCCCACGCCAGGGAATTCCTCAGTGCCTGAGAGGGGAGAGACCATTTCAGATAAAAGGTTCCACCTTTAACCCTTCCCCTCTGTTTTACTCCAATTAACTTTGGTTCTGGTTTTCATATGAGATCAGGTTTTCTTTTTCACCTTCTCAGAAAACTCTTCCCTCTGGCATTGCTTCTTCTTCTTTCTTCCTTTCCAGCTTCTTGTTTTTCATTCTTTTGATGAATTATTTACCTCTCTTGTGTTATTTTTTTTTATTCTCTTTGTGTTTACCTTCAAAACACACAACTCCCAACACCCCCTGCATCCTCCCGTGCTCTTTGGGAAGCCACTGTGTGTTTTGGTCATTCATTTCCCATGTTATTTATGAATACAAATGTTGTAAATCCTGTGGTGTTGGCCGAGGTGCTGAGCCAGCTGGGGATGTGTTCCTGGTGCTTTTTGGGAGTCCAGGGGTTTATCCTTTGGGATTGTTGGTGCTCACAGGGTCAGGGATCTGTGGTGCTGTGCTGGCAGAACACCTGGGGTGTGCTGGGGCTCAGTACCTGTCCCTCAGGTGTGCCCCACATTCCTGGGGTCAGTGCCTGTCCCCTCAGGTGTCCCCATCACCAGGGGCTCAGTACCTGTCCCTCAGGTGTGCCCCCATCTCCTGGGGTCAGTACCTGTCCCTCAGGTGTGCCCATCTCCAGGGGCTCAGTACCTGTCCCTCAGGTGTGCCCTTCTCCAGGGCTGAGGGCAGCTCTGTCCCCAGCAGTGCCAGGGGCACGGCAGGGATGCCCCAGCCGGGGCAGGGTTTGGGGTTTTGCTCCCCTGAGCTCTCCCCTCTCGTGCATTCTTTCTGTGCTGAGCTGGAGCACGTTCCCAAGCTCCCAGGAGCAGCAGCAGTTCAGGATCAGTTAATTTTTTATTGGATTTGAGTCAGGCTCCGTGGGCCGGCCCGGCTCAGATAATTGACTTTCACTTCTGGGGCCGCCAGCAGCAGAGTCACCTGAGAAACCTCCCTGTCCCTGCCCCTCCTCGCCTCTGTCCCTGGCAGCCTCAGCCATCAAGAGCAATTACATGAATCAGAATTAACCATCCCTGCTCAGCCCTGGGGCTGTTTAAACCCCGTGCACACAGAGAGCAGCTCAGCCTGGAGCTGCTGCAGCCCAGGGCATCCCACACCGACAGGGACTGCAGAACCCCGGGGTCTGTCAGGGTCTGCCCTCCCCAGGGCTGGATGTGCTCTGGGGCTGAGAGAGATGCCCCAGAGATGTGCCCTGGGGCTGAGAGAGATGCCCCAGAGATGTGCCCTGGGGCTGAGAGAGATGCCCCAGAGATGTGCCCTGGGGCTGAGGGAGATGCCCCAGAGATGTGCCCTGGGGCTGCTGCTGTGGCTCTGCCCCCTGGCAGTGCCAGGGCAGAGCAGCCCTGCAGCTCCTGCCCACAGCTCACCCCGGGCACCCCAGCCCAGCTGCGTTCCTGGGAGCCTCCCTGGCTCCTCCTCTCTCCAAAATAAGGGGATCAGGATGGCAGAGAGCCTGGCAGGTGTCCCCAGAGGTTGTGCTGAGCAGGGGGTGCTGCCACACCAGCTCTGCCCTCTGTCCCCAGCTCCTTCACTGCATCTGCTTGGCCTTGTGGCTGCCTGATCCTGGGACTGAATCTCTTTTAAAACAATTTATTCCCGTTATTCTGTAGAATTCCTGGGTCTGGTATCAGTGTTTGCTTCCTGCTGCCAGCTCTCTCTGCAGTCAGGGTAGGAATAAAACCCCAAACCCTGCAGTTGTGCTTGGAGCCCTTTGCCATCCATCAGCCAGGGGTCACAGGAACTGCAGCCCGTGTGCTCAGGCCTCGAAACCTGCAGGAAATCAGTCTTTGTTACACGTGAAATAAAGCAGTCTATGGGGAAAATAACCATAAATGTTCATTATTTGTACAGGAAAATCAATTTGTAGGCCAATTGACCAAATAAAGTAATACAATTTGCTGGGAAATCCCCCAGGTGAGGCAGGGAAATCACAGAGCAGGGATGGAGGCTGAGGTCTGTGTGGGGAACGTGTGGGACTGGGGTTTGGATAGGGAATGTGGGCTGGGGGAGATGTGGGACAGGTTTGTGTGGGAATGTGGGGTGGGGGAGATGTGGGACAGGTTTGGATAGGGAATGTGGGCTGGGGGAGATGTGGGACAGGTTTGGGTGGGAATGTGGGGTGGGGGGGATGTGGGACCGGTTTGGGTGGGAATGTGGGGTGGGAGGACATGAGGCTGAGATGGGATGAGATCCTGGCCACCTCCTGCCTGTGACCTGCTGGGATGCAGGTCCGGGTGAGCCCAGGGCTGGATTTGCTCCTGCACAGCGGGGCTGGGAGCAGGCTGGGCTAATGAAGGCCCAGGGGACAGGGCAGGATTATCCTGGAAGGCAACCTGACCCTCTCCGAGGTGTTTACACTAATCTCAGCTGAAGGGAAATGCAAACTCTGCCAGTTGCTCTACAGGGGGATGTGTGGTCCCCACTGCTGTGTAATGTCCCTAATTAAAGCCATTCCGCAGGTTTATTGTTTGGAAAAGCAAAAGAAAAATATCCCGGGCTCTCTGAACCTCCCCCTTTCCTTTTCCCTATCTTTATTATCAATAAAAAGAGAGAGAAAATGCTGTCTGGGCTTGAGGATTTCCTTCACATATGGAAGAGATTTGGAGTCCTCCCTCTCCCAGCTCACAAACCTCCCCCAGCATTCCCTGGCTCCCTGTGTTCCCCAGCCTCACCTATCAGGAAGGAATGCAAGGCCTGGTTTCTCCTGCAGGTTTTTATTTAATCCAATAGCAGTTATTTTGGAGGGCTGAATGACAGGCATGTGAATCACCTTGCACACAGCTGTGATATTTGACATGGAGCAGATCCTTGGGGTGTTTGTGTGGCTGTTTTGTGGTCCTGGCTTGGCTGCCCGGTGTCCCCAGGGATGCACCTGCTGCTCTGCTGGGTCAGTTCCTGCTGGGATCGGCTGCCCAGGCTGGCCCTGGGTAAAACCTCTGCTTTGTGATGGTTTATTCTGTGGAGCTCTTGGCCTGGCAGCTCTGGGCCCTCCCTGGCTGGGGTCAGGGCAATGCAGGGGCTGTCCCAGGCTCTTCCCTTCCCTTCCCTTCCCTTCCCTTCCCTTCCCTTCCCTTCCCTTCCCTTCCCTCTCTGCCTGCCCCAGCCCTCCCAGCTGTGCAGCTCCTGGGATTTTGGGATCCCTGCCTGGGAGGACACAGCTCTGGGAGGGGCTGGATGGCTGGGAAGGGAAGGATTTGGTTTTGTGACTGGGCTGACCCTGCTCTGCCTCACAGAGTGGAATATCCATTGTATCTCCAAAGGGAAGCAAACCCAGAGCTTCCCATCCTTGTGCTGCCCCTTTCCTCTCAGGAGACTGAGATCAGCCTTCCAGACTTCTCCACTCCCAGAACTGCTGCTGTTCCCAAGTTCTTGGTTTGGTTTTTTGTTTGTTTTTTTAATTGCAGCTGCATCTCTGGTCTGGGGTAACTTTAAATAATGTAATTTTTTCCTGGGGAAAGGAAATATTCCTGGCTGTGATTTTTTTTTAAAACAAAGCCACCCCCCACCCTGACAATACTTTTGAGAAGCAATGAATGAATTAATGGTGTCCGAAGACCCTGGGAAGGTGGGGTGGGGTGGGGAGGCAGGAGCAGAGGGGGAATTTGGGGTTACGGACTCCAGCTCCATCTGTGCTTCGTTAGCTGCAACCAGAACCCACCAAATTAATCTTTAACGAAGGGTGAAGGGAGGGGAGCCCTCGGACACGAGGCTGTTCTGCCTCAGCAGAGGCTCTGGAGGGTTGTGGAGATGTTTGGTTACATCAATTAAAGAGAGAAAGGGATGTTCTGCTCCCATGCCAGGGCTGGGGAGGAGGATAAAACCTCCAAGAGGTTCCCTGGGCTGAGTTGGGTTGGGAAATGCCTTTGGCTCCTCTCAGGCACTGGGGAGGTTCTTGGAGGGTTCCTGGGCTGTGATTCTGCAGAATTCTGTGATTCCTCTGTGAACCTGCCCTGCCTGGCTGTGCTCGGTGTGTCTGGGGAGCAGCTCCTCCCTGGGGAGAGCTGGCCCCGTTCTGGAGAGGTTTCTGTGTTTGCAGCTCCAGCCCTGCCAAGGCCACGGCAAAACAATTGATTTTGGAGCAGGGTCTGGCCAGGCTTCTGGCTACCTTTGTGCTTAATTTGAAAGTGATGTGTCTCTGCTGGTGGATTCCTCTAAACAGATTAGGGAAGTGCAATTGATTCCAAACTGGCTGTAGATGAATATAAAAGGCAAAATTGATTGGCTGAGTCTGTTTTAATTTTCTGGGGACAGAGGTGTGTAGTAAATAAATAAATGAAACACGCCCCAAACCTGAGGGTGGCATTACAAAACAAACAGGCCTTGCAAAATTGCCTTGTTAGGGCTGAAATTGTGGGATTGACAAGGAAGAGCCCTGGTTCTTCTCCCTTTTGGCTGAGTTTGCTCCCATTCCTGAGCTGGAATTGGGCAGGGGCTGCCCTTGGGGCACAGAGAGGGGCAGCACTGGAAAGGCACCGTGAACACAAGAGGCATTGGAGGGCAGGAGATGCAGAAAGTGCAGGATTTCCCCCCATTTTCCCTTTTTGTGCAGTTTTTGGCCCAGTGCTGCCCCCCCCGGGGTGCTGCTCTCAGCTGCCCTGGCTGGGGCTGCAGCTCAGGGGAAAAGGCTCAGGGGTGATCCCTTCCAGATGGGGTTAGCTCGTTATCACAGCAATTAGGGCCGCCCTTAACGAGCACAACTGGAATTTATTGACAGAGGTAAACAAGTTTTTGTTTGGGATTTGTGGAAAGTTCTTAATTTGCTTAATTAAAAAAGCCTGGGCTCTGCTATCAGTGCTCCTCCCCTGCAGAGAGCCTGACCGGCTTTCCCAGGACTTCTGCCTTTTGCCAGGTTTATTTGGAAAGCTGAAATCAGTTTTTTTCAGAGAAGCTGTTACTATTTAGGTGTTCTGTGCATTTACTGGCCCTGTGTCACTCACCTTTCTCTGTCCAGAGAACAGGCACAGAGCTGTGGTTTTGCTTTCCCTCGCTGGGGTTCCCATCCCAGTTCCCATCCCAGTTCCATGGTTTTGTTGGCTAAAATGATGAATTCTGCGGGGCAGTGGCACTGCAGCCTCCCTGGGGTCCAGGGTGTTTTCCCTGCTGCTGGCACAGGCAGTGTCCCCTTACAGCCCTGGGTCCTGCCTTCCCTGGGCTGCTGGCAAAGCTTTCATTGAATGGTGATGTGGAAATGCTCCGGAGGCAGAGACTGGTGCCTGGTTCTGCTGCCACCTTCCTTCCCTCTCGGTGGGGATGGGAGAGGCTGGAAGTGCATGGCTTGGTCAGAACTGGAAAAAAATCAGAAATGCCTGTGCTGGAAAGCCCTTAGCAAAGTGTGACCAGGACAAAGTGTGATCCATGCAGGGACTGGCAGCTTTGGCTTGTCAAAAAGAGCTTTTCCACAGAGGTAAAGAAGGTTTTGCTTGGTGTTTGCACAAATACCAAGACCCCTGACCAAATCCTTGTTTTCTTCTCTTTCCTCTCTCCTGTCCCTGCTCCAAACCCCTCCCAGAACCGGGGGCGCCTGGCAGAGAAGAGAACCATCCCCCTGCCCCCCAGCAGGGTCCCCAAGAAGGAGCTGGGCTCGGTCTTCTCGCACAGCGAGGACAGCCAGGACAGCGACAAGAGCAATGGGCAGCACCCCGAAGTGAAGCAGGAGGAGGATCTGCACATCAGTATCATGAAAAGAAGGTACCAGGGGTACCTGGGCTGGGGCTGGGGCACAGGGACTGGGCAGGGTCACAGGGACCCGGGCAGAGCCACAGGGACCCGGGCAGAGCCACAGGGAACTGGGCAGGGCCACAGAGCCAGGGCAGGGCTACAGGAACCGGGCAGAGCCTTGGGGAGGGCTGAATTCACACTGCAGCTGTGACACTGCACATGTCCCACTGCAGATGTCACACTGCGGATGTCACACACTGCAGGTGTCCCACTGCAGATGTCACACTGCGGATGTCACACACTGCAGGTGTCCCACTGCAGATGTCCCACTGTAAATGTCACACTGCAGACGTCCCACTGCACATGTCACACTGCAGCGGGGTGGGGATTTGTCACCTGCTCTGCCTGGGGTGGAGTTTGAGGGCTCTGGGGTTGCAGGTGGTCACTTGGGTCTCACTCTCCATCCAGGGCTCTGTGGCTTTGTGGCCAAGGAATTGCATGAGCAAGGAATCATCTCTGGGCTCAGCTGTGTGAAATACAGAGAGTGGGGGCTCCCAAATCCTCCCTGCTGCTTTGGGCTGGGCTCCAGTTCTGGTGTCATTGAAACTGGGGATTTCAGTGTCGGGGAGCAGAGTTTGGGAAGGGGTAGCAGCAAGGTTTTGTGTTTGATTGCCGGTGTCAGAGCATCCTGAGAGCCTTTAGGAGCAAGGGAGAAGTGATGGAGCTGCAGTGGGAAGGAGGAACTGCTTGGTTTTGATCCTGTTTTTCTCAGTGCCATGAACATTCATCCTGGAATGGTGCAGCCTTAGAGGAAGAGAAGAAGGGATTGTCTTGAGTGAGGTCCTGGTAACCCTGGGAGGCCTCAGTGCCCTCAATATTCAGCTGCAGAATTCCAGGTCCTCTCACCCCTCTGAAGAACCAGGGATTTCAGAAAAAGTGTAACCCCAGGGACACAAACCCCTGAGGGCACCGTGCCCATGCAGAGCAGCACAGCTCATCCCGGCCCTCCCCTGCCTGTGATGCACAGCAGGGCTCAGATCCTCAGACAAGGCCTATAAAAACCGAGCAGAGGCACTGAAGGGCTGTAATTGCTTTTCTAATGTTTTATGTGCTCCTTGCCTGGCAGCAGAGGAGCTGCTTCCCCCTCCCCTACGGCAGATCCTGGCACCCCCGGCAGCCGAGGGCTGAGCAGGAGACAAAAGAGCCACCAGCTCTGGCCATAAAACCCTCCTGTAATTAAAGTCTGGGTTATCACTGCAGCTTCCAGCAGCCTGGGAATGGAAAGGTGTTTTGGGAATGCACCTGGGCTGCTCAGGAGCCACCGAGCACAGGGACCCCTCCCAGACAGTTCTGTGAGCTGCCCTGCTCCTCCTGCCCCCTTTAATTAGGCTTTTAACGCTGCAGAATTGCGGGGCTAGATTGGCTCATTAGGAGGGAGAGCAACATGATAACCACGTAATTGATAACGCCGGGCCCCCCAGATACAAAGTGCTCTTATCTTAGATCTTTAATTACTGTAATTGCTGTGCCTTGTTTATTAGGAAATGAAGGAAAAATGTTTGGCAGCTCTCAGGCAGGGATCCCCCAGCTCGTCTCCAGCAGTTTGTCTGGAGCTCTCCTGGTGGAGCAGAGAGGGTTCTCCCAGCTGGATAAACCCTCTCTGCTTTGGTGGAGTTGTTCTTTTCCTGTGCTGCAGTGTGGGGAAAGCTGGGCTGGAGGGGCACCTGGAGCAGGCAGAACTCCTGGGAGGGCAGGAATGAGGGACAAACCCAGGAATTCCGAGCTGCCCAGGCAGGGAACATCTGCTGCTCCCACCCAGCATTCCCAAGCATTCATCCCTCGGACAGATTCTGTAATTCTGAGCTGGGCTCACAGATTCCATTGCTGTGCTGTAGTTTGGGAAGCTTTGGCTTCCCTGCCCTCCCGGGGAGATTCCACCCAGGCCTGACAAAAGCCTGAGCTCAGCCTGGGAGCTTTTCCAGCCCGAGGTGTGAGGTGCCTGTCAGGGATCCGGGAGGTGATCCCGGGAATCTTGGGGCAGATGAAGGCCAGGGGAGCAGGGAGGAAGGCTCAGCTCCAGCAGCAAGATCCTCACACACTGCTGGATTCAAGCCCAGCATTGTCTTGTGGGTTGATGCATTTAATTCTTATTTTAAAGAGTGGCCTCTTTCCCTGGCGTGGGAGGGGAGGAGGAGAAATGCAGTGACAGCATCTGGGATTGAGCAGGGTGGGTCAGGAACAGCCTTGGCCAGGGCCCCAAATTCATCCCCGAATTCCCTTCTCCCCAAAGGATGAGTGAGGCTCCAACACCTGCTCAGAGTGCTGGGAAGGTGTCACTGACCTAATGAGGACGTGGATTTCGGGAAAAGAGAGGGGAAAAACAGCAGGAGAGGGTCAGGATAGAGCAGGGAGGATGAGGATGGAGCAGAGAGGATGAGGATGGAGCAGGGAGGGTTGGGATGGAGCAGGGAAGGTCAGGGTAGAGCAGGGAGGGTCAGGATGGAGCAGGGAGAGGGTTGGGGTGGAGCAGGGAGGGTCAGGATGGANGAGCAGGGTGGCTGAGGATGGAGCAGGGAGGATGAGGATGGAGCAGGGAGGATGAGGATGGAGCAGGGAGGATGAGGATGGAGCAGAGAGGGTCAGGATGGAGCAGAGAGGGTCAGGATATGCAGCAGAAATTCAAGATGCTGCAGGATTTCCCAGCTCTGAGCAGCTCCTGGGTCGTGCTGTGGACACAGAGCTCCCAGAGGGGCTGGACAGGGCAGGAATTGGGGCTGAGGGGGCTCTGGGGGTGCAGCAGGGTCTGAGGGGCAGGAGGGGAGTGCTCAGCCCGTGCTCTGACCTCTCTTTTGTTCTTACAGGATTCACACCCACTGGGATTTGAACATCTCCTTCCGAGAGACCTCCTGCAGGTACTGCTGGGGCTCCTCTGTGTGGGCTGGGAGGTTCTGGTTTTTACTGGATCCTGGTGGAGGGAAATGAACATTTCTGTCAGTTCTGGGGTTTTTTTTGTTCCTGCCTTTATTCCTCATTCTTCCCTTGCCACAGGCCCTCTCTTTTGTTTTGGTTTTGGGGATAAAACTGATGAGACTTCTAAAGAAAGCCCAATTTTGGTGCATCTACTCTGCTCCCAAGAAGGTGCAAATTCATAATTGAAGCTCTCCATGTGCAAACATGAATATTCCTCTGTGACCCCGGGGTCAGTTGATATCCTGGGTGTGGTGTGTTATCTTCACTGCTGCCAGCAGTCACAAACTCCTCTTATCCTGTAAAAATCCAGCTGCAGACATTTGCACTGAAATCTGGGGGTTTGAAAGGTCTCTGTTATTCTGGATTTCCAGATCAGGGTGCAGCCCTTGAACTGCAGAGAACTGCTCTGTTTTTAGAATGAGAACAATAAATCTGAGCAGTGGGAAACTTCTCAGGGAGGAGAAAACAGGGCAGGGGGAGGCAGCTGAGGGCAGGACAGGGCTGGGGGTGCTCCCTGCACCCGTGGGTGCTGGGGAATTCAGGATCTGCTCCGTGGGATCTGCTGAGAGAGCAGCCCAGTGGGGAACTGGGCTTCTGCTAAAAGGAGCTTCTGATGTTTTGTGTGAACCTGTTCAGTGAGAGATGGAAAAAAGGGAAATAATTCCACTGGTGGGGCAGAGGACACTGTCCATGTCTTTGACCACTGAGAGGGAATTAAACCTTGGCCATGGCAGTGACGGTGGGGAATCCATGTGGACTCATCCTGCAATAGGCACAGTGAGGGCAGAGGGATTCTCTGGTGTTTAACTGAGCACAGACTGAGGCTCTGAACCACAAACCCCCATAACTCCTGAATTTTCCAGCGTTGAGAGCACAAACCCCACCCCAGAGTGAGCACAATGAGGCAGCAGGCCCAGCCCAGGCAGCACCCATAAAAACAGCATTTTGAAAGGAGCCCTCAGAATGAAACCCCTGGTCTGCTGCTCCAAGCTTTGGGACTCTCAGATACAAAAGGATGGATTCCTTCCAGGCAGAGCCTTTCACGCTAAATTTCAGCCCAGAGCAGAGTTTTATGGCTGAGTTATAAACTCCTCAAAGGCAGAGGTTTGGGATGGAAGTGCTGACAGTGCCTTAATTAATGGCCCTGTGAGCAATGATTCTGCACAATGGCAGCTGAGGGTGCCAACACCTTTGGAAATCAGAATCCCCGTCTTTAAAAAATAATAATTCTGAACTTGCAATGCATGGAATAAAATAATGGCCTGGTTTTTATGTCAAATACATTTCCTGGTCTTCCTCAGCTTGAGTGTTCCCTTCAGTTCAGCTCTGTGCTGGAGGGAACCTCAGTAATTCCCCGTGGGAGCAGAAGTTTGGCTTTCCCTGGTGAGTGCAGCTGTCAAGAGCTGCCCATGCAGCACATTCAGAAGGGAAAAATCCCGGTCATGCCGTGTGGTGGAAGAAGATTTGGGTTTGTGTGGCAGGACAGAAAAAGGTTTCTCTGTTTGAGTGGCCCAGGGGGCCCTGTGGGGCAGATCTGAGTTCACCCTGGGCTGGCAGGGCTGGGCTGGGCTGTGCTGTGAGACCTGCACTGCTGGGAGTGAGAGGGGAATGGATCGGGGCAGGCAGGAGGAAAAAGGGCACAAATCAGGGAAGGAGGAGCTGAAAACCACCTGGGAAACGAGATGGGAGAAGCAAACAGAAGGGGAAATTCAGTGATTCAGCTCCTTCCTTCAGAAAGACACAGGGAGGGGAGAGCAGAGCAGGGCAGGGATGGGCAGCACTGCTGCTGGAGGTGTCAGCCATGGCCTGCACTGGCAGGAAAAGGAGATTTATTCAGCATCAGACTGAACTCAGCCCATCCAGATCGTTTCTGTGGGTTTGGGCATTGGGCTGCTCAGGGAAATATTTAATCCTCATCCTGGAATTTTGGGAACCAGCAGAGGTACCTGAGTGGCTTCTCCCTTCCCTGTAGGGACAAGGCCAAACAAGGAGAAAATTTGGAGTGATGAAAAGTATGAGTTAATCTGAATTAATTATGTCATCATCATTTCATTAGCAGCACTTTCTGCTCTTGCATTCATTCCCAGGAAGATTTATCTGGCTGCAGGGATGGGGCAGGGAAAGGAGACCATTTATGGACTAGCAGAGATTCAATGCTCAAGGGGAATGGGGAGCTGATAAACCCGTTTGAACTTCCATTGTAAAGCTAAAATTGCATTTCAGATGAAGGTGAGAAGAGCTGTTAGATAGGTACAAGAAAAGGGGGAAAGTTAATTAGGAGTAATTGTGGCCGTGTTTATCCCCAGTGTGCTGTGACCCCCTGCCATGGCAGGGGCAATGCAGCTTTTGTAGGGTACCCTAAAGGATTTGGGATAAATTGAGCATCTGAAGGCATCTGAAGGTTTGGGTGCAGCCTGGGGGGGAATTCCTGATGCCTTTTAGAAAAAGAAACAACCACATCTGACAGGACCTGTCCACAAAGAAGGAACCTGCTTTGGATCTGGGATTGGCTCCAGTGCTCCCTCCTCACCCCTCCGTGGGACTGGCGTGGTCTGGAGTGTCCTGAACAATTAATTTAAATTCAAATTAATTGTGACCAGGGTGATGTGAGGGACTCGTGGGGATCCTCCCTTCCCTCAGCTCAGGGCACCAACTGCAGCTGCTCAGCCGAGGATTTCAGGATTTCAGCAGCCCAGGCTTGATGAGTGGAGAAAATGAGGGGAATTTGGGAAGTTTAAAGAGGCCTCAGCCCCTCAGCTGTGCCAGCCACAGGCTCCTGGGACTGCCTGAGCAAAACCCCTTTGTGTGTCCCTGACAACCCCAAACCTGAGGGATCTCTCTCCTCCCCATCTCTCAGGGGGGTGCAATTCCATCTTTATTTTAAATTTTATTTATGAGCTGGCAGAGAGCTGAATGACAAAGCAGGCTTACAGCAGAAACATCTTCATACTTATTTCCACCTTATTTTGGAGTTGCCAGCCCTACTGATCATTTTTATGAACTGTCATGAGCATTAATGAAATTTTATGGGCATTTTGCTCGGGACATTGCAGGATGATTAATTTGTTTTTTCAGGCTCAGTCTGCAGGGAGATTTAGGGCTGTGCTGCCCATGGGTAGGGCTGGGATTTTCAGGCTTCTCTGCTCCCTGCAAATTCATGTCTGAGAAGGACAGAGAGTGACCCAGAGGCTTTTTTACCAATGGTGGAGTTTGAAAAGTTACCCAAAAGGCAGAGCAATAAAAATATAATAGATAGACTATATAATCTGTAATAATATATAATACAAATATATAATCATATAATGGTAGATTATAATATATATATTATAAAAGTATAATATATACAATATAAACCATAAATACACAATACAAGATAATATATACAGTATAATATATACAATATATTATACATACTAGAAAATATATAGTATANTTGGGGCAGTGACAGGGAGGTGACAGGGAGGTGGCAGGGAGGTGACAGGGAGGTGACAGGGAGATTTCCATGGCTCGGGGTGGTGGCAGGGAGGTTTCTGTTCCTGCTGAGCACAGACACAGCTCACACATTTTTTCCTCTCTGAGCTGCCACCATTAGCTGGGAGCACCAGGGGCTGATTTTCTGACAGGTTCTGTGCAGGAGGTCAGAGCAGGGAGATCGAGCAGGCCCTTCTGGGGCTTAAAAATCAATGAGTGTGTGATTAAATGGCCCACGGAGGCTGGACACTGCGGGCTGAGGGAAAGCAGGGATAGCTGAGGTGTTTGATGTGGGGGCTGAGCAGGAATTGCTCTTGCAGCTCCTCCAGGTCCCTGTACAGCCCTGGACTCACCAGAGGTTTTGGATTTTTAGGTTGTTTTTTTTTTTCCCCAGGGGCTGGACTGCAGTGCTGATGTTTCTTTAGAAATCATTTCTTAGTTTTTAAAGGAGTGCTATTTAGGAAATGTGAGCACCCCTGGGTGCTGCAGCACCCTGGCAGCCCCAGCTGTGCTGTTACATCAGGCTCTTCTGGGGCTGTGAGGATGCAACAGCGTTTATGGACCAGTCTGGGCTCTCCCTTAATGGCTCCCATGAAAAGCTCATTATTCCCTGCCTGATTTACATCCCTGCCGACCCTGGGTGTGTGCTCTGCTCCGGGCAGCCCTGAGCCACTGTCCTGTGCTAAATCCTGCCTGGCAGAGCCCTCACAGGTCACTAAACCCTGCCCGTGTCCCCAAGGGCCACCTCCCCCGGGTCCCTGCAGGGTTGGGCTCTCACACTGCCATGGGCAGCCTGGCCAGGGCTTTATTCCCTTTTTTTGGGTGGGAGATGTTTCCTGCTCTCCAATCCAACCCCCCTGGTGCAGGCTGGGGCTGTTCCCCCAGCAGTCAGTGACTCTGGCTGGGACACTGCCCTGACACCAGAGCTGGGCTGGGACCAACAGAGAAGGGAAATCCCTCTGTTCCTGCAGCTCTGGGGATGTTCTCATCTCCCTGGAGCTCCTCTGCCACTGCTGTGCTCAGCCAGGGCTCAGGGAGGGAACTCCCTGCGGAGGGAAGGGTCTGAGGCTGGCACCTGAGCCAGGTGAGACATCCTGGGGCAGCCCTGGGGCTGCTCCCCTGCCCTGGCCTGAGCACTGCCCCGTGTCTGCCCCCCTGCAGCCCTGACATCCCTCCTGTGCTTATTGGATTTTTCCTTTCTTTATTGGAGGGAGGGGCAGGGAGTCGGGACGGTTTTATGGCTGCTGTATTGATCAGTAAAATTTAATATAATCCTGCACTTACTGGGTGATCGTTAAGGGGATGGAGAGCCAGTGAAATGTATTTTAAAAGAAATATTTTTCCATTTTATTCCCTCCTTCACTCTCTGAGTCTCTCTTTTCCTCCAGTTTCCTCCTTTTGCATCCCTTCAGAGATTTTTGACTGTGTTTTCCCAGCTTTCCTTTGACTTGATGAAGTATTAGGAAAAGTTCCCCAGTCTGGTGTGCTGGGCCCATTCCTGCTCCCCCAGCTCTCCTGCAGTTCCTGGGTCTGCAATTCTGTGTCTGCTGCTTTAGGACTCGCTCAGGTTTTATCCCAGCTTGGTGTGCAGCAGGAACAGGATTTGTTTTGTGTCTCTGCTGTGTGAGGAGCTGAGTGTGAGCTCAGAGCTGCACCCTGGGCACCACAGAGCCTGAAACACAGGGAAAATAAAACTTCAGCATCCCCGTGAGGAGATTGGGGCACTCAGAGCCAGGTCTGCTCTGTCCTGGGAGAGAGGGAGCTGCAGCAGGGAGGCAGCCACCACTGAAAATCATTTAAATTTTGGGCAAATTGTCTCCTTCCCCCCCTGCAGTCTGAGCCAGCAGGGCCCGCGGGCGCCTGGCTGCCTGAGCTGCAGAGCCTGACACTGATTGATATTTTGGTTAATTGTCTCCAGCCATTAGGCTGCTCATCCCTCTCCTCGTTAAAGATGCAGCCGCCGCTAATGGCTGTGAATGGAGCTCGTTTGGAGGCCTGGCTCCCAGTCTGGCTGAGCACTGGGAGCACTGGGAGCACTGGGAGCTGCTGCCCTGGGTGCCCTGTGACCCTCGGGGACATCCCAGGCCCTCTGTGCCCACCCCAGCCCTCTGTGCCCACCCCAGCCCTCTGTGCCCACCGCGGCTCTGGGGCTGCCCCGGCTGGACCAGCCCCTCCTGCAGGGCTGCAGCCCAGTGTGCTGGCTCAGGAGGGACTGGGAGGGACTGGGATGGGGGGAGGGGCACTGGGGTGGAGGAGAGGGGCACTGGGGTGGGGGG
>VXBR01002556.1:64933-84207 GCA_013400215.1 Cisticola juncidis | reverse complement strand
CACTGGGATGGAGGAGAGGGGCACTGGGATGGAGGAGAGGGGCACTGGGATGGAGGAGAGGGACACTGGGATGGAGGAGTGGGGCACTGGGATGGAGGAGTGGGATTGGTTTCTGGCTGATTCCCTAGGTGAACCGAGTGGAGTTCAGAGCCCTGAGGGTGCCTGTGGTCCCTGAGCTTGGATTTGCTGAGGCACCTTTGACACCACAATGATTTTAATTTGAAACCCATGGGAAGCTCCTGAAAGCACCGGATTTTGGGGAAGGAGAACCCCACTGCTGGTGGGGGATGTTCCCTTCCACGGAGATCTCCCAGGTCCTGCTGTCATTGGGTGAACCCCGGAGTTCTGAACTCTCTGAGTTTGGAGGAGCCACTCCAGAGGAGAGGGAGTTGCATTTTCCTGGTGGATAAAACAATCCCTGCCCGCAGCTGGAGGTGTTTACACCCCAGCCTGCTCGGGCCGATTGGGATGCGAGGCAGTGTGCAAATGCACAGATGTAATTATCCCATTTTTCTCTTCCCACTCCTGCTCTCCTGGCTCCTCTCCTCCGCCCTTTCCGGGCCCTGTGCTGATGGCAGCGTTTATCTGCATTTGTCCTCTGTCCCTGACAGCCACTTATTGATTGGCATGATTAAAAAGAACTGATAATCACTTCACATTAATCCCATAAATGACTTAAGACACCAAAATATTTGCATAATGCATCTTAAAGGTGGCAGCTAAAAGCGGATAAGACCCAAAACTGCTTGGCACAGGAGAAATGGGCTTCCCACTCACCTGTGGGCTTGCTTAAGTAATGAGCCTCGTGCTTGCATAAGGAGCCCTCTGCGCTGCTTTGGGGGTGCTCAGAGGCTTTGGGGGTGCTCAGAGGCTTTGGGATCCTGCTGATCCCTGAGCCTGGGGGGCCCTGGGGGCTGTTTGTGTCTGCACCTCCCCGGGAAGGAAATCTGGAAGGAAATCTGGGGCCAGACGCCCGCTGAAAGTCCCTAAAGACTTTCTGTCCCGGGGGATCTGATTAGCAGTGCCAGACACGGATTAGCCCCCGCTGCAGCCCCGGGGCCGGGCCGGACCCGCGGGGAGCAGGGCTGCGGGTATTTAAGGCAGATCAGTGCCCGGTATTTGTGCAGATAATGCACCCTCCGGGCTGCCCGGCCCGGCCCAGGTGAGGACACCCCGGGTGGGAGCTGTGCTGGCACGGGAGGGAGCTGTGGCTGGGCAGGGAGGGCAGGACTCCCCGTTTGTGTCATTTTTTCCAAGTGTCCCTGGCTCTCCTGGCTGTCCCTGTCCCTGCAGAGAGAGGGAGGGGAGCAGTGGCCCCGTTTGGCTCGGGGTGAGCCCCTGGTGAGGGAGGATGGGGAGCTCAGCACCACCTGCAAACACACAAAGGGAAATGTTCCAGCCCCTGCCATGGGTTCCACCTTCTTCTTCCTCCTCCTTGCTCTTTGCAGATCATTTATTCAGGAATATTTTGCAGCTGGAGAGTGTTTGCCAGCAAAGGCTTTCGCCACTGAGCTGCAGTATCTGCTGCAGTGAATTGGGTTTTGTGTTTTTCCTCTCCGTAGAAGGGGAAAAAATAGAAAAAAAAGGACTAAACCAGCCTAGTTAGCAGCAATGTGATGCAAGGAGAACAGGCAAAATAATGCTGAATTGCTCTAACACAGTCTCTTTTCCCAGAAGGAAGAGCATTGTTTCAGGATCTGTTGGAGGGGAGGGCTGAAAATGGGTTTTGTAAATAAATCTGTCCCCTCAGCTCTGAGTAACGCTGCTGTCCGGGCTCGTGGTGGGTTCCTCTCTGAGGAGAAGAACAATTATTCAATCCAATCAAACAGCCTTTTGTCCCAGCAGTGATGGAATGGAAAAACTTGGGTTTTTAAGAATAGAAGGGTGGCAGCTGATAGAAAACTATCAGTTATTTCAGCTCAAGTTTCCTATTAATTCTGGAGCAGATCTGCCAATTCCTCCACTTTCAGTTTTTCCATGCTCGATGTGAGTCCTGGCCCACGCAAGTTATATCTGGCAGGGCTGGAATCAGAGCTCTGGCAGCTGCTGGGTCCTTGATGGGAAATGAGAGGGAAGCTCGGGAAGGGCTCTGGAATCCCCAAAACCGAGGAGAGGAGAGAGGAGAGGGAGAGGAGAGGTTACCCCGAGGGAGGGAGGGAGGGAGGGAGGGGGGGCCTCTCCTGCAGCCCAGCGGTGCTGGAGACACAGAAGCCTCTCCCAGATGTGCTCACACGGGGGACAAACATGGATTTAGGGGGTGCAGATGGGATTTCCTTAACCCGGGGTTTTTCTGTGTCACAGCCGTGACAGCGACCTCTCCTCCATCATCTCCAACCTGCACCAGAGCCGCCAGCTCGGGATGCCAGAGAGCCAGAGCCGCTGCGAGTTCAAGAGGAGCAGCCTGGACGTGGGGCTGGCAGCTGCAGGTGAGCCTGGGGCACCCCCTGCTGCCCCGGGGCTGTGCTGCCCTCCTGTCCCTGTGCCCTCCTGTCCCTGTGCCCTCCTGTCCTTGTGCCCTCCTCTCCCTTCTTTTCCCTCCTCTCCCTTCTTTTCCCTCCTCTCCCTTCTTTTCCCTCCTCTCCCTTCTTTTCCCTCCTCTCCCTTCTTTTCCCTCCTCTCCCTTCTTTTCCCTCCTCTCCCTTCTTTTTCCCCCTCTCTCCTCCCCTCCTCTCCCCACCCCTTTGTTTCCCAGTTTCTTTTCTGTGTCACATTTTAGCTGTAGAAAATCTCTGAGTGTTTTGGCTAAAGATGGACGTGGGAAGGATTTTGGGGTGGTGGAGCCCTTTGGAGGTCCCAGCCCTGGGAGCCCTTTGGAGGTCCCAGCCTTGTGCTGTTCTCCAATCCAGGGTCTGTGTTAGAGGAGCCTGTGCCAGCACGGAGTGAGATGTCCCCAGGCTGGTGCCAAGTGAGGCAGGAAGGCCTTGCAGAGAGCATGATTGGATTTGTAATTTCATTAATCAGAGTTCCCCTCGCTGCTGCCAGGCCTGCCAGCTCCCCTGGGAGCGGGGCTGTTTGGGATTCTGGTGCTGCCTGGCAGGTTTTGGGTTGTTCCCCTGGTTTCATCTCCACCCAGTGTGAATCCAGAAATGCTCCAGTGGGATCCTGACATCCCTGGGACTCCCTGGATGCCAGGAAGGGAGCGTGGGGAGGGATGGCAAATGGGCAGAAATCAACAAGTGAGAGTCTGGAACAAATAAACCAGGATCTGCTTTTGCAGGATCCTTCAATTCCAAATAAAAGCTGAGGAAAAACTGGGGTTTCTGTCAGGTTTGGATACCGAGGGATCCCTGCCCTCCCAAATCAGAGCTGGATCTCTCTGGGTGCCAGCAGAGGCCTCTTCTGAAAACCTGTCTGCTTGTGGGGTTGTTCATGTGTTTTGTCAGTCATTCTGTTGGGTGTGTGAGTGAACCCCAAATCCAGAGGGAACCACACCTGACACCTTTGGGATGTCTTTGGAGGGTGAAAACCTCAATAACTCCTCAGTCCCATCTGTGCCCAGGAGGGGTTTGTGGTGTGTCTGTGAATCAGCCATGGCAGCTCCCAGACTCTGCTTTCACTGCTGAGTCTCCAATCTCATCCCTAACAATTTCCCAAAGCCCCTTTCCCTGCACAGCTCCAGAAGCCAAACTGGCCATAATTCCATTTTCCCTGTGACCCTGCTGGAGCCTGTGCATCTCAGCTGACCCTGATGTCAGAATGGGTTTCAGTAGTGTTTGCTCTGCAAAGAAACTGCTGGGCTCCATCAGCATTGCTGGAATTCTTGGAGACCTGTGGCATTCCAGAAATGCAAAGGAATCAGGAGAAAAAATGAGATGTGGAAGCTCTGATCCCTGTTTGTTAATTGAGGTGCTCTGGTTTGTTTCTTAAATTAAGGAACTGTAAGAAACGGCCCCAAGCTGTGCCAGGGGAGGCCTGGGTTCAATATCAGGATGAATTTGGTGAGGGAGAGCTTTGGCAGGGGCTGCCCAGGGCAGAGGTGGAATGGTGAACCCTGGAGGTGTTCAGGTCTCCTGTGGGTGTGGGTCAGTGGTGCTGGGATAAGGCTGGGTGATCCTGGGGGTCTTTTCCAGCCTTAATGATCCATGAAATATTCCTGGGGTGAAAAAAAGAGCTTCATGGCAGAGGAGGGGCCACCAAGGCAGAGAGAAACTCCCAAACACGACAGGTCTGAGGTGTGCAGGAGTGACTGGGACAGGAGTCAGTGGGGACAGCAGGGGCCTGAGGGGACAGGGGCCTTTGTCACCTCCCCAGGGCCAGCTCCCCTCGGGGCTGTGGGGCTGGGCACTGCTGGGGCTGAGGGGAGCTGGGCACTCAGCCATGGGTGCACACAGGATTTCCAGAGGTGCTGCTGGCTCAGGCTGAAGGATTGGCTGTTGCTGAAACCGTTTTGTTCCAACAAGAAGGGGAGAAGAACCCTGCCCCAGCTGCCCTCTAGGACAGCTCTGTGTGCTGGGTTATGAGAATCTCCCCCTCAGAAAGGCACCTGCAGATCAGCAGTGCTGAATAAATGATGCTGGTGCCATTAGGTTCAGAAAATCCTGCATCACTGCTGCCTGGGAGCTGCAGGGCTCTGCTCTGGGATCTGCTCTGGAAGGTTCTGCTGCTGCTTTCTGAGTGGGGTTTGGTCCCAGGGAGGCAGGAGGAGCTCCCTGGAGGCTCCCACTGAGCTCAGAGTGCTGCAGGACAGGGCTCAGCAGTGCCTGCTCCTTCCTGGCTGTGCTGAGCCTCGGGAGAGGGCTGGGAACAGGGACAGCACAAATGGCACGGATTTGCTGATTGCCAGCCCGTGGGGGCAGCAAAAAGGCTGGAGCTGGCAGGGTTGGCTGGTTTGTGATTAATTCTGGGAGGGAATCCCTCCACTTGTTGTTACAGCCAGGATTAGAGGCAGTGCCGTAGTTTCAAACAGCATGGGCTGGAAAATCAGCGATGTTACAGGATCTTGAGTGGTCTCTGAAATGCAGAAAGGGGCTGAAACTCATGAAAAATAATTGTGTGAGGTTCTGGGGCTTTTCTGACTTCAAGAAGGTAGGAAAGGGCTCAGGCCAGAGGTGCCTGGTGCTGGGGCTGAGGTTGGCTCCCTGTGCAGGGCAGAGGGGTGAGGCAGCCCTTGGCAGTGCCAGCCTGGTGATGCCCACAGCCCCCAGAGCAGCTTCCCCACAAAGGCTGAGGCTGCAGGGGATCCCTGCTGCCCCCTCCTCGGGTGCTCTCCTTGGTGCTAATTGAATGCACTGGGGCTGCAGGGGAAGGAAGAGAGGGAAGGTGCCAGAGTGGGGTCTGTGCTCCCCTGGGAACAGCTCAGAGGGTCCCAGGAAGTGCCTCCCCCCACCTTTGTGTGCTTTGCACGCTGCTCTGGGGCCTGAAGCAGCATTTTGCACCAGAGTCGTGGTCCCGAGGCTTTAATTGATTCCTCTCCTGCAAAAAAAAAAAAAAAATCCTGTTAATTTCTCCTCTTTCTCTCCTCAAACACCCTCTGTTCTGCAGTGCCAGATTTCATGGGGTTCCAGTTGCAGTAGGACTATTTGCATGGATAGAAGTGGAGGATTCAGGCTCCCTCATGCTAGAGGAAGGTGGGTAGCTCTTCCCTCTCTTCCTTCTGCCCCTGGTGCTGCAGGGACGTGGTTTGGTGGCTGGAGAGGGTCTGAGAGGGCACGGAGGGGACACAGAGCCCCAGACAGGGACAGACCCCTGCAGCTCTGCATGCAGCACGTGGGGTGAGGTGGGGAGGCAGCAGCAGCAGGGCAGAGCTCCCAGACAGACTTTTCCAGGGATTTTGGTCAGTGATGGGAATGGCAAACCCCAGAGCCTTGGTCTGTGGGGACAGGGGTGTCCTCCTGGGGCAGCTGCATGCTCCCCTGCAGTGACTCCTGTGGGATCCCTCGTGCTGGGGACAGGGTGACACCTGTGTCCCCTTAGGGAATGTCCCTTCCTGGTGCTCCTGAAGAGCAGAGTTCACCCCCGGGGCCCAAGAGCATCACAGAGCTGAGATCTCTCCCTGTGAGATGATTTGCTCTGTGCTCACCCTCATCTCATCTTTCCACGGGGTGCCCTGTTCACTAAGCAAGGGAGAAGGAGGAAATTTTGGGCTGTAAGGAGATTGAAATGTAGGAATTTGGGGGTTTTATTCACGGGGCAGTGCTGGTGTCTCCCAGTGTGGATCCACAGGTGACCACACAGGGTTCCCTCCCTGCTCTGTGTCCCGGGCACAGAGCCCTGCAGTGGCCTCGTTTGGCTCTGCACCGAGACCCAGAGCTTTCATATGCTAAGGAGGAGTTAATGTAGGGGATGAGCAGGATTTGGGATCAGGGATGTTGCTGCTAATGGGCAGAGACAGGATCCCAGCTCGGCTGCTCTCGGGTGGGATAATGAGCTGGGCTGCTGTTCTCATTTAACTGAGCCAAACAAGGGGGAAAAGCAGCAGCCTTGATTGGACTGCTGCCTTCAATTGAGCAGAAAATCAGCACCAAATGGGCATGCAGGAGCTGGAGGGCCAGGCCCTGCTGTTGACGTGGTTTCCGTGAAGGACAATTGTTTACCTTGGCAACGTGAGGGTCGGGGCTCTGTCCCTGCTCCATCCTCTGGGCTGGAGGGGCGCTGTCCCCTCTCTGCTCTTTCTGAGTTTGTTTTTACATCTCCTGAAGCCGTGCAGGAGTGGGAGGTAACCACAGCCTTTTGTAATACGGGCAGAGGTGTTGGGAAGTCAGGGGAAGGTGGGAGAAGCCAACATTGAAGTGTTTCCTTCAGCACAGGTCAGTGCAGGGGCTTTGCTGGTGTCACTGCTCAGGTTTCATTCTTGGCTTGGCCGAGAGGAGAGGAAGCTGAGGCAGTTCAGGGCTCTGCTGCTGGAGCTCAGTTAAGGCTGGAAAGGAGCTCTGAGATCACCGAGGCCAGCCTGGGCAGGGTTTGGAGCTGTGTAGGGCTCGTGTAGGATGCCCTGCAAAACCCCTGTGGGGTGTCACAGGGTGTCCCCCTCTCTCTGGGGGAGCCTGTGGGGACGAGGGTTGTGTCCCTCCCTGGGCTGGACCCAGCAAAGCCACCAGCAGCTCTGAACCTGCAGCAGGCACTGACTGCTGCTCCTTCCCTGCAGCTCTGGGAAGAGCAGGAATATCCAGAAATAACCTCTCCCCTCCCCTGCCTCCTCCTCCTTTGCCAGGTGCCTTCCCAGGCAGCTGAGGAAGAGCTGGGAGCAGATCCTGCTGCTGTGACACCTCCCTGGGGCTCTGTGCCACCTGCCCTGCCCACCCTGCCTGCTGGGTGGCACCTGGGCACGGCTGGCAGTGTCCCTGCCCTGCCCCTGCCCTGGGATGCTGTGGGTGAGTCCTGCCCAGCCTCCTGCCCCTGCTGCCCAGGGGACAGCTCTGTCCCTGTCCCTGTCCCTGCTCAGAGCCCTGGCACTGCCCAGAGCTGCTGCTCTGCCCCTGGCCCTGCCAGGGGTGCCCAGTGGGTCACAGGTGACAGAAGGGGACAGGTCCTGCTGGGGGGCAATGGGTGCAGGGAGCTGCCTGTGCTGGGGGATGCTCATGGAAGTGTTGGCCCAGGCTTTGGGATGGATGAACTTGAGAGAAAATCCACCAGGAAAAGAGCCCTGGGCACTGGGAGCCCCAGGGCAGGGTGTGAGTGACCCTGGCACTGCCCAGGGCAGGGTGTGAGTGACCCTGGCAGTGCCCTGGTTTGAACTCCTGCCAGCCCAGCCCTGCCCCAGCCCTGGGGCTGAGTGGGCAGGAGGCCTGAGCTGTTCTGTGCTTTGTGAAAGGTCTCTGTTGGTTTGGTTTCCCCCCTGTCCTGGGGTCTCAGCACAGACTCAGCTCCCTCCCTTCCCTCTCAGCACCTCTGGGGACTCCTGCTGGTTCTGGCTGGGGCAGATTGAGGGGCTGGGTGGGATTTGCCAGGGTTAAACTGGGGCTGTGCCCTGCCCTGTGCCCTGCCCTGTGCCCTGCCCTGTGCCCTGCCCTGTGCCCTGCCCTGTGCCCAGGTAAAGCTGGAGGTTTCTCCCTGCCCTGGAATGAGTAGCACTTTGTGCCAGCCTCCAGCAGGCTGGGGAAGAGCTATTTCAGCATGGAGGGCTGGGCATGGGGAGGGTTTTATTAATGATTTGCTGTGAGCAAGAGGAGGCTCAGCTGCCGATTTCATTCATTTTTCAGCTCAGCACAACCTTTTTGTTCCCAAATCCATTTCTTCCCTTTGCTTCCTTCCACTCCCCTGCTCTTTCCCCTCCTCCTGGCATTTCTTTATTCTCAAACCCTTTTCCCCCTCATTTCCTTTTCCATTCTTAATCCCATCTCTCTCACACACACATCCTTCTTCCTTCCCATTCCTCCTCCTCTCCAGGTCCTGGTCCTGGTCCCTGCCCTTCCTTGCCCAGCTCCCTCCCTCTCCCAGCTCCTGGGGAAGGAGACAATTTGAAGGTTTTCCGCTCTGCTCTCAGCTGAGAGGCTCCTTCCCCTCAAGCCAATCAATGGGAGCCTTTCAGCCCCACTGGGGCTTGGCAAACATGAGATCAATAAGTTATTAGCACCATTCTGTCAGCTGTAATGTGGAGATTGATCGGGGCCGGGGCTCCTGCTTGCTGCCTGGCACTTCCCCAGCCTGATAAAGATGACAGATTAAGGGAATAAGAAAAAGGAATTAAGGAGTCTGGCTGTCAAAGCTGTCACGGGCTGGAGGAGCAGGGTTTTTTTCAGGGCCTCAATGAGTGCAATTGGACATTTAAATGGTGCTAAGGGGGCACAGCACCCCCAGCAGCTCTGCTGGAAATCTCCTCGGAGAGGCCTTGGGAGGAGCAGCCAGGGAGGGGCAGCAGCTGTGCCAGGGGTACCCCGGAGCCTGCAGGGGACAGGGACACTGCCCCTGCCTCCCTGGGGGACAGGGGACACTGCCCAGGGCTGAGGGGTCCCTGTGCCAGGGGAGGGGTGCCAGCTCTCACAGCCTTTGAGCACAGATGGAGAAACTGGGGCCGAGCAAAGCTTTGCCTGAGAGGTTTGTGGTCACGGAACCCCGGGCTGGTGGGAGCTGAGATCCCACCCAGTGCCATGGCAGGAACCCCTGCCCAGCCTGGCCTTGGGCACTGCCAGGGATGGGGAATTCAGACCTGTCTGTGCTTGGGTCTCTGATTTATCCAACTTCCCCTCCTCCTGCGTTTCCCACTGGAGCTGCTCCTTTCCAGGCAGGAGGATGAGCCTCCAAAAGGCCTGGACTCCCAGCCCACTCTCCCAGCTGTGTCCTTTAAATCTTTTCTGAAAGAAAGTTGAGATTCACAAGTTTGTGATTGCTAAAAAGCCTCTCTGCAGCATATAAAATTAATTCAGATTTCTCTCTTAAGTGCAGTATATCCTTTCCACGAGCATTTTTCATACTATGAATATTTACCACCTTTCTGTGGCTTCGGTGCATGCTGTAAAAATGAATTTTGTAAGAACCTGGGAGCCAGGGGGATGCTGGAGCACCTTCCCTAATAAACAGCCTCATTCCAGACAGGCAGCAGGACAGCTCCAGCATCACCTGCACCTCCCTCTGCTCCCTCCCTGGGATCTGAGGTCCTGGGCATCCCCTGCAGGTGCTGCAGCTGGGGAGGTGCAGTGTGAGGAGTGTGAGGAGGAGGGAGCAGCAGATCCTGGGCATGGTGGGAGGAGAGGCAGCAGGGCCTGTGCAGCTGAGGGGGATCCAGGCTGCTCCCCGTGCCCAGGAAGGGCTGCTGGGTGTGCCAGCCTGGCAGCCCTGCTCAGCCCATCCTCCTGTGCCTCACTGGCATTTGGGGAGGGCTGGGGCAGCAGTGCCACCCTGCCCTGGCTGTGCCACCAGGCTGCTCCTGCTCCCGAGCGCTGCCCATTGGGATCTGAGGGACATCCAGGGCACATTGAGGGGTGGGGACAGGAGCTGGGGCTGTCCCTGCTGTGTCCCAGCACCATTCTGGACCTGCTGGCAGGGCATTGCTGCCTTGGTTTTGGCATTCCCTGTGCAGAGACCCAGTGATGTTCCCCATCCCCTCCTTCCTTGCTGGAGCTCTCCCTGCTTTGGGAGCTGCCCTGCTCTGGAATTGTTCAGGATCCCAAATCCCAGGAGCTGGCTGCTTCCCTGCCCCCAGCTTCCCCAATAATTTTTTCCCCCGTTCTTGCTGCCCTCAGTTAAATGATGGCCCGTTGTTCCCATGACCTTGTGCTCCCCCTGCCTTTGTTCCCGGGATTCCTGCTGGCCAGGGTGGATGCACGGCTGCATCCCGCTCTCCCAGCTTTTGTTGGGAGCAGCTCTGGGCCTGCTGAGCCCTAGCAAGCAGGGGCAGCCCCTCACAAAAGCCGTGGCTGGGAAAGGGAGTCCCCAGGGTGTCCCCAGAGCTGCTGTGGGGGACACAGGGGCGGGAGGAGCGGCGGGGATGGAGCTCTGAGCTCTGTCTGTGCCAAAGGAGAAGGGAGAGATGCTGCCAAGATATCTCAGACTGCCCAGTGGGGATTGTCATCTTCACTCTGCAGTTAAGAGCAAGGGAGGACGTTTTGGATGTTTTTCCTAAAGTAACGGGAAGGGAGGTGGAAGAGGGGCTGTGCTCTCGTGGATGCTGGCTGGCCCAGCCTGGGTGGTTTCCCGTGGAAGTTGGCTCTGCTCTCTGTTTACTCAGGACTTCGTGGTCCAAGGAGCTTTCAGAGCAGCCCAGGCTGTGCTGGGGAGCGTGAGATAGGTCCCCATCCCTCTCCATCCCTTCCCGTGGTGCTGGAGCAGGAGCACAGTGCAGAGGAGTCCCTCAGCTGAAATTGGGACCCTCTGCAGCCCCTTCAGCAAAAACCTCCCTGATTCCCTTCTCCAGGAGACCCCCGTGCTCAGCTCTCCCCAGGAGTGTCCTTGGTGCACATTCCCTGTGGAGAGTGGGATCTCTCTGTCTTTGGCAAGGGATAGGTTTTCTAATCTCCCCAGACTTAGGCTCCCAAGTCCTCTCCTGAAAGCTGATCAGAGGCTTGGGCTTCTTAGATGTGTTGGTGAGGATGACTCTTAAGCCAGGCAGCTCTGCTGAGTGCGGGGAGCCTGGGGATTAGAGCAGGGCAGGAGACAGAATAACCCCAGGCTGGCAGCCACACCAGCTGCTGCATGGGGCTGAGCCCACAGCCTTTCTCTGCTCTGCACAGCCCGGCCTGATCCCTGGGCAGGGCACAGAGGTGCAGCCCTGCTGCAGCTGCTGCAGCTGCAGCGCAGCCCCGGCTCCAGGAGCGCAGCAGGTGAGTGCTGGACCTCCCGTGAGCGAGGGGAGGGAAAGGAGCCTGCTCTGGTTTCTGCAGCTTTGGGGAAAATGCTCGACTTCATCTCCAAATCCTCCCTCTGGGTCGCTTCCTGTGCTGCCCTGCCAGGCCAGCAGGAGCCTGGGATGTGATGTGGGGTCTGGGGGCCTGTGTGGGAGGCCTGGCTGAGGGGTTTGGGGGTGCTCAGTTCGCCTGGGGCTTCCCCCAAGCCCCCTCTTGGAGTTATTGCCTGGCCTGGCTTCATCACTCCACAGTTCCACTGATAAAGTCTTTCATTTTCAGCTGTAATATTAAAAACTGCCCTGATTTGGCTTCCTTTCAGCTGCAATGCTTTGTAAGAAGGCAGGGGAGAGGAGGCAGCAGCAGGATTTGGGGAACAAAACCCCAAGCGTTCTCCCCATCCTTTCAGGTGGACGTTGCCTTCTGCAGGTGCAGGGGCTGAGCAGGCTCTGCCTTGGGGCTCGGTCAGCAGCAGGGCCCTGAGTGCCCAGCCTGGCCCTGGAGGGTGCCCGGGCACCCAGGGGCTGCTGTGCCAGCTCATCTGGTGCTGCTGCTGCTGCAAAATGATGGGATGGGATGGGATGGGTGCCTGCTCCTGTCCCGGTGTCCTGGGGACACCCGGGGCTGGCCTGGGGACAGGGGAGGTGCAGGGCTGGCCCAGGGTGCAGGGTGCTGTGCAAGGGCTGGAGCTGGGGATGGGGTGAGAGCCGTGCACTAAGGTGGGGAGGAGAAGGCTCTGGGTGCTGCAGCACCAGTGCATCACTGTGGGCTTGTACCCTGCGAGCTGGATGTTAATTGAGTAATTAAAGCAAGTGGGACCTGCCTGTCTCTGCTCATGGAGTTTGACTTCTGAAAACTCTGAGCTGGACCAGGAGCTTGGAGTGCAGAGCTGTGCCCTGCCCCTGGCTCAGTGAGTTTGGGGTTGGTTGTTCCATCTTTGTGATGATCTTCATGCTGCTCTTTATTCCCTTTTCCTTGCTCACTGCATCCCTTGTTGGTTTGGTCCCCACACTTCTGGGGCCAGAGGCTTTGTCTTAACTGAAGAAACAAGTAAAAAAGAGGAAATGTTTGATTTTGAGATATCACAGGAAAACTGCCCGGGGGCAGCCCAGATCCAGCCCCAGTGGGATTGGGGATGAGGGGAACCTGAGAGGATCCCCCCGGGGATAAATGTGGGGTCTGCCTGCAGGGAATGTCGGGGTCAGCTCAGAGTCCCTGGGGGCGCTGGGCTGGCCCTGCCCCGTGCACCGGGAGGGAGATGGGGCTGCTGAGTGTGTGGGAATGGCAGGGAATGGTCGGGAATAGTTTGGAATAGTTGGGAATGGCGTGGGAATGGCAGGGAATAGCTGGGGATGGCTGGGAATAGCAGGGCCCGGAGCGAGTGTCTGCCGGCAGATGGGCCCGGGGGTGGGAGAGGAACAGCGGGAGGGAAGCAGGGATGGGGGGAACGAGGTGCCTTGGCAGAGCTGTGAACGCAAGGAATCTTCACTGCTCACATTCCAAGTGCTGTCACATGGACCCCGTGCTTCTGTCACCAGCTCTTTTCCATGGAGACTCCTCTGCCTCCTGCCCGGGCTGGGAGGGGCCGGCGGACTCGGAGTTGTTCCAAAGCCACAAATCGTGGCTGGGAGCAGTCCCGAGGAGGAGCAGGGATGTGATCCTGGCCTCCAGCACGGAGGGCTTGCAGTGTCAGGGTAAAACTTCCAGGAAAATCAGCGTGAGGGACGGAGCGTTCCAGGGGAGGGAGCTGCTCCCTGCCCAGGTACCTCCCAGCCCGGGGGCTGAGATTGGCTCCGCAGTTGTGTCGGGGTAAACTGAGGCAGCAGCAGTGGGAGGATCCCGGCCGTGTGGCCAGGCTGACCCGGCTCCAGGGGTGTGAAGTACTGAGAGAACTCCCAGCGCTGTCAGCGCTGTTCTGCCCTTCCCTGGCCCTTCCCAGTCCCCTCTGCTCTGTCCTTGGCTTTGCCAAGGGCTCTGCTCGTCCCCAGGGCCACCTCTGCTGAGGCTTTGGTGACAGGCTGGTGGCAGGCCAGGTTTGGTGACAGGCTGGTGGCAGGCCAGGTTGGTGACAGGCTGGTGGCAGGCCAGGTTGGGGACAGCCTGTGCTCCTCAAAGCCCTGAAATGCTCCTGGAGCCCGGCAGAGCTCCCGGGCAGAGGCACCTGCTGGGGCTGCCGTGCTCTGATCCCTGACAAATCCCTGCCACGGCAGCAGCCCGGGCTGCTGCTCTGCATTCCAGGGGATGGGAGTGATCCTGAGCGCAGGGGACAGGGCTGGGAATGTCCCCTGGAACTGAGGCTGTTGTTATAAACAGGAGCCAGGGGCTGTAACCTCCCCTCAGCCCCACGTCGGGCAGATTGCAGCAGCCTCTGTGTCTGGGCTCACAGGCAGATCCAATCCATTCTCACTCAAATCTGCTCCTCGTTGCCGAGATTTTTTTTTAATTTATTTTTTTTTCTTTCTTCTAAGATGCTGCATCTTTAACAAGCCCTTGATAGATGAGAATTTGATGCTTGCAGTGACAAACAGGCTCTTCCTTCCTGCCCATATGCACCATCATGCTTTCAGTTTCCCCAGCGTTATTAGGGGAGGATATTGATTCGAAATCTGCTCGGGGACGCTGTAATTGTGTATTAGAGATTTGGTGTTGCTTCGGAGGCTGCAGTAATGCAAAAGGCTTGAGTGTTTCCGTGCAATCCAGAGGGGGAAGATTGCTGAGGACCTTGAGGTTTTGAAGGAGGAGGGGGGAGGGAGGGGGAGAGACTGAGAGAGAGAGAGAGAGAGACAGAGATATTGTGGTAGGAAGATTCAGAGATCTGTTGTGCTTTTTTTTTCTTTTTTCTTTTTTTTTTTTTCCTGTGTTGTTTTTTTCCAAGCCTTCCTCTCCCCCACTTGCTTTGCATCAGGGCATGAAAGGAGTGGAAACACCGGGGGGACAAAAGGCACCAGAGCAAATGATGAAACTCAGTAAGGAAAATCAACTGGATTCAGAATTTATGGCTGGAAAACGTTGCATTGATCAGTGTATGAATAGTCATTATGTGCTTTTGGGCTGCGTGATTAGGAAAGCAGATCAAGGCTCTCAAGATGATGATTTTTCTTACTTTCATTTTTTTCTCTCTCTGCTTGTAATATCAGTGTGTGTGTCTGTGTCTGTGTGAGAGAGAGCAGCAAAATACCAAAAGTCTCTCTGGTCGCTCGTGCACAGAGGAAAGTGCAGCCTCCTCTGACACTCAGCTCTCTCATCTCTCTCCCAGATGAAATTTTAGGCAAGAGAAGAGTATGTTCTCCCACCAGCAGCAGTGAGTGTCCTTTAGAGAGCAAGAAAGCCCGGAGTGAGTCCCCAAAGGGTAAGTGCTGCTTCTCCCTCCCCCATCCCCTTCCCCTTTCTTCTCCTTTCCCCTGAGTGGAACTTAATTGAAATTACGGGGGAGGGCTGTGGGGTGGGAGCTGTGTCTGGCACTGGGGGTGCAGGAGGAGGCGACCAGGGCTCTGTTTTTCCTTTATCTCCTCGGAGGGAGCCTTGCAGGGCGAGAGAGGGATTGCCTCTTAATTACAGTAATTGCTTGATGATTAAAAAAAAAAGAAGCAAAGCAGGCTGCAGCCTTTGGGGTGGATTTTCGGGGTGTTGCTACTTTTTTCAGGCAGGATCTCTTCATTGCACGTTTAATATGAAAGGTACACAGGGGCTTATCGAGCTGGCATCTGCTCCTTTAAAGGGAAAAAAGGAGCCTGTCAGGGAGAATGGGGCTGCTGAGTTTTCTCTTATGCATTTATGGCACCGTTCCTATAGAGATGGAATCTGCAGAAGGTTTCTCTATTTAGGGTTTGGTTTGTTGGTTGGTTTTTTTTTATCTCTTGATTTGCCTTCCAGTTCTTTCTTATAAACACGATTTTTAAACTTTCTTTACGACCTGCAAAGTGGGATGGGTAATGGAGCCTGCAGTTAATGAGTTTGTCTCCAGGTTGAGTAAATGAGGTTTTGCAGCCGTTACTTAAAGGCTTTGTTGTTAATATCAGACTAATTAGCTGTCAGTAATACCCAGCTCCATCCCTGAGCCTAAACCTGCCCTCTCTGGCCACTGAAACCCCAAAGCTGTGTGGGGCTGGGTCCTGCTGGGGGTTTGCAGTCCAGCTGAGGCTGCCAGGGGTGGATTCCCAATTCCCATCCAGGGAATCTCTGGGCATTTCCTGCAGTTTGTCCTGGAGCCCCTCAAACCACGCACTTCAAATTGAGCTTTATAAAGATCCATGGTGGGACCTGTCCTGCATCCTGATTGCACAGAACGTTCCTGGTTCTTCCCCCCTGTGCCCAAATGGTCTCTGAAGGCAGAATTCTCTGAGAGGATGCTGAGTGCTGGTGTCACTCTATGGAAAACACAAATCCTCCCTTTGGAGTAACCCTTTCCTGCCCATTAACTCTTTCATAACAGCAGGAATGATTCAGATTTTACTGGGAACCCTTTAAACTGCTCCTCTTTATGTTTGCCTTGATCTTTTTTTTCCCATCTGCTTTATTCCTGTTAACCCTGAAATGTTTCTGGTGGCTGTGCAGGTGAGTTCCAAATCTGTTTATGAGCCCTTCCATAGGCTGATAAACAGATTTGTTCCATCAGGAGGCTCCTGGGACACATTTTAGATTTTGCTGTCCCTGCTGAGGTTGTGCCCTCGTAATTCTGAGTGCAGGGAGCAGAACCTGTGTGGCCTGGCTGGAATGGGCTGAGCTTTACCCAAGGCAGGGAAAACCAAGGGGTTCCCTTTGGATCCATCCTGAACAGGTGCCTGAGCTGGCACAGGTGGGTGTTTTTGGCATGGGAACATCGGGGTCGAGGGATCTCATCCTGTTCCTTTCCTTTGGCCTTCCCTCTGTTCCTGTGGGCTGAGGGCAGGGTGAGGAGCCCTTGGCTCTGCTGGGGCACTCAGGATCCAAATCCTGCTCCTTGGCTCCAGGAGTTCAGGGATTCCCCCACCTTTTTAACACCAGGGTTCCCAGGAAGCCCTGGATAAAGCAAAGTTTTATTTTCTACTCCCACTTTGAGGTGAGGCACAATGGAAATTCAGAGCTGGGGGTTTTGCTGATGTCCCACTGGTTTTTATTAAACCCTTGGGGAGCCCTCCAGAGCTGTGCAGGAATTTCAGGCCAGGCTGTGCTGAAATTCCATTGGAATGGTGAGGGGCTGTGCTTTGGGGCTGTTTCCTGGTGGGAAAAGGGGCACAGGGTTTGTGTCCCAGGCCCCAGCAGTGCCAGGGCTGGGAGCTCCCATCCTGCTGTGATTCCAGCAGTGTCCCTGTGCCTGGGGAAACACAATCCCTGTGTTCCCAGCTCTCCCTGGAGACAGGAGGGTCCCCCTGTGGGACAAGGCATTCCCAATGGGATGGGCCCTAATGGAGCTCCCCTGGGCTCTGGGAGCTGCTGCTGTGGGGCTGTGGCTGGGACCAGAGGGCACTTTGGGATTTGGGGGTGGGAAGGGAAGCAAGGACTGGCTGGAATTCAGGATCCCATCAGCCCCACGTGTCCTGCTGGAGCAGGGGCTGCAAAATCTCCTGGGACCCTTTTCCTGCAGCCTGGGGGTGCTGCTCCTGCATCTCCTGCATCCCAGGGTGTGATGGGCTCCAGGCAGGATCTGCCCCTCTCCAAACCAAACCACCCCTGTCAGGATCTGCCCCTCTACAAACCAAACCACCCCTGGCAGGATCTGCCCCTCTCCAAACCAAACCACCCCTGGCAGGATCTGTCCCTCTCCAAAACACCCCTGGCAGGATCTGCCCCTCTCCAAACCAAACCACCCCTGGCAGGATCTGTCCCTCTCCAAAACACCCCTGGCAGGATCTGTCCCTCTCCAAACCACCCCTGGCAGGGTCTGCCCCTCTCCAAACCAAACCACCCCTGGCAGGATCTGTCCCTCTCCAAACCACCCCTGGCAGGATCTGCCCCTCTCCAAAACACCCCTGGCAGGATCTGCCCCTCTCCATCCCAGACATCCCTGGGAGCAGCTCTGGCTCAGGCACAGCTGGTCTGGCTCTGGAGGAGCTTTTGGGAGAGGATTTTTTGGAAGAGCAGCCTCTGGAAAAGGAGCTTTTGGGAGAGGATTTTTTGGAAGAGGAGCCTTTGGAAAAGGAGCTTTTGGGAGAGGATTTTTTGGAAGAGGAGCCTCTGGGAGAGGAGCAGTGACCCCGTGGCTCAGCTCCTGCGGCCGTGGCCGCTCCTGACAGGGCGAGGGGAGCAGAGGCAGCCAGGGAAGTCACTGCTGCTCCTGGCTGAGTGAAAAAGCACCTGTAGGGCTGGCAGCCCTCCCAGAGGGAGGCAGGCTCGTCCCTCCCGGCCCCTCCCCGGAGCTCTCTCGGAGCTCAGGAGGGAGCCCTGGCTGGGCTGTCAAACAGAGCAGAACGTTCGGGGCGGGAGCGCCCGGGGCAGGGCTGGCAGGGCAGGGCAGGGGAGGCGTGAGGGCAGTGCCAGCCCCGCTCTGCCTCAGAGCTCCTTCCCTCTGCCCCTGGATGGGAACACACGGCCCAGGGAAATCGGGAACAGCGCTCGGTTCCTGCTGGAGCAGCTGAGAAACCCGGCTGGGGGGAGGCTGAGCAGGGAGGGCTGGAAAACACAGCAGGGAACGGCCCTGGGCTCACCCTGGGCTGGGGATGAGCTCAGAGGCTGCTGCTGCTGCTGCTGCCATCTCCTCACTGTGCTGCTGTGATCCATTCAAACCAAACCAAACCAAGCCCTGGCTGCCTCTCTGGTTAACAGAAGGGCCCAGAACTGGAGCTGAGCTGAGCAGTTCAGATCCAGCCTCTGTCCCTTTGTCCCTCTCCTCTGGGGGGACACCCACGTGCTGGTGGCTTTGGCAGCTGTGCAGTGGGGCCATGGGAGAAACGAGGTTTTGGTTCTTGCTGGCAGCATCGGTGCCCCCCAAGCCAGGCTGCTGAATGGGCACAGGCAAGGAAAGGCCCTGAAGCTGCTGCCCAAGGCCTGGCCTGGGCTCTGGGCTGGGCTGGGTTTGCTGCAGGTCCTTGAGCTCAGATTGGGGTTGAATAAAGGGAGCCTTGGCCTGTTTGTTTGCAGGACAGGAGGGGAGGATGGACGGGCTGGGCGCTCCTGTCCTGTCTGGCATTGCCTGGGGAGGATGAGCCCGAGAAAATGTGAGAGGCTGAGAAACGTCCTTGGCTCTGAGCAGAACCTGAGTGCCCGGAGCCCCCTTGGCTGTGCCAGGAGGGCCCTGGCAGGGGCTGGGGTGGCAGAGCCCGGGGTGGCAGAGCCTGGGGTGGCAGAGCCCAGGGTGCCCGGGGTGGCAGAGCCTGGGGTGGCAGAGCCCAGGGTGCCCAGGGGCAGGTGCCTGCCTGGCTGTGCCTCCCTGGGCTGTGCCAGGAGGGCCCTGGCAGGGGATAGGGATGGCAGTGCCCAGGGGCTGTGCTGGCCCTGCAGGGCCCAGCAGGTGCTGCCTGGCTGTGCCTCCCGGGCTGTACCAGGAGGGCCCTGGCAGGGCCCTGGCAGGGGCTGGGGGTGGCAGTGCCCAGGGGCTGTGCTGGCCCTGCAGAGGGCCCAGCAGGTGCTGCCTGGCTGTGCCTCCCCGGCTGTGCCAGGCTCCGTTTCACACCTGGCGGCTGCAGGAGATTTGGCGAGATCAGGCTCCCGCATTACCCCTGGTAATGACAAAAGCAGACAGCAAAGCTCCAGCAAAGCTGGAATTACTGCTGGCTGAGTCATGTGAAATCTTCCAAGTTTTAAGCGTGGAAATCCAGCCTTTCCCTGGATTCCTCCTTCCTCTTAGCCTCCCCTCGCCACCCCCATTCTCCCTCCCCTCCTTGCACCTGAAATCTGCTCTGCGGCTGATCCGATAGAGTTTATGGTAATTAAGTGTTATTAAATCCCCTCCCCCCTCCCTTTTTTTGCTCTAATGGCACAGCTGTGGGGGGAAAAATATCAGTGTTTTTCTAAATCAGTTCTGTGGCTTTGCTCCTTAGACCTTGGGGTAAGAGCATCAGGAGGGAACTGAAACCCTGAGCTTGGAGGAGGAGGAGGAGGAGGAGGAGGAGGAGGAGGAGGGGGGAATCCTCCGTGCTGGGG
>VXBR01002554.1:60608-72437 GCA_013400215.1 Cisticola juncidis | reverse complement strand
TACTTGTTCTGCAGCAGCTCGTTCTCCTGGCGCAGCCATTAGATATTATCTGTACACGTTCTATGATATATACATTACCTGTACACATTATATGCATTATCTGTACACATTCTGTATGATATATCCATTATTTCCCCCATCCCACACGTACTTGTTCTGCAGCAGCTCGTTCTCCTGGCGCAGCTGGCCCATCTCTGCGCGGCTGCTGCGCTCGGCCGCGCTCAGCGCGCTCACCTGGCTGCGCAGCTCCTGCTCCACCTGCCTGCTGGCCTGCAGGTCAGCCTTCAGCTTCTTGATGTCCTGTTCCAACCTGCAGACACAGGGACACTCAGCCTCCTCCCAGGGACAGGGGAATGGGACAGGGACACTCAGCCTCCTCCCAGGGAGAGGGGAATGGGACAGGGACACTCAGCCTCCTCCTGCCCTGCCCTGCTCCCTGCAGCAGCTGGGGCAGCCCAGGAGGGAGAGGGGAATGAGCCAGGGCAGCCCCCAGGGGCTGGGACACCTCAGCCCAGCCCAGCTCCAGGAGTGCCCCCACAAACAGCAGAATAAACCTGGCACCATCTGCAAACCCTCACACACTCAGCTCTCACAGCTCCCCAGGACTGTGTCCTAAATAATCACATTTTTGTGTGATCCCCATACCCAGCTCCTGTAGAGCCACACACACCTCAGGGCCTCCCACAGGAACTCACTGCACTGGCAAGAGACAACACAAATCCATGGAACTGCATTTCCTGTGGAGTCTGGGAAGTTCTGAACCAGGACAGATACACACACACACAGGTAACACAAATCCCATGGAATTGCATTTCCTGTGGAGTCTGGGAAGTTCCAAACCAGGACAGAGCCACACACACACAGGTAACACAAATCCCATGGAATTGCATTTCCTCTGAACTCTGGGAAGCTCCAAACCAGGACAGAGCCAGACACAAACAGATTTTGTCAGTGCACAAGTGCTGAGTCTGATTTGTCACCCAGAGCTGAGCTGTGGCCAGGCTGCTGAATTGTCACCTCAACATGTTGGTATTTTCTTGCAGCACATGATGTGCATGCTGAGGAAGGAGGATGTGTGAAGTCATCCCCAGCTCAGGAGTCAGTAAATTTAGTTTTAATTGCTTTTGAACAGACACCATCTGCTCCACACTTCAAATTGTAGCTTTGGAAAGTTCTTGAAAGATTCATGTAATCTCATTAATTAAAATATTGTTAAATAAAACAAATGTTTCGGAAGAGAGGCACTCAGCTCACTTTGATTGTTCCCCCACAAATAAGGTTATTGATTCTTAGAATAAAAACATCACAGGTGAATAACCAACCTTTTAAACTCTGTTACACTCATTTAAAGCAAATACACCCAGCCATTCTCACACAATCCTCCCTTGCTCTGCCAGGTATTGATTTGAGTTTTTAAATGTCCATAAAGGAGATGAAGGTGCTTTTATTTCCTGGGGTTCCCTTCTGAATCCGTGGCAGTGGCACAGGAAGATGAGGAGAACAATCCCAAATGCCAAGAGCTGCCCTCAGTGACACTCATGAATGGCTGGGGCTTTGTGATTTCTCAATTAAACATTTCTGGGCTCCAGTGCAGGAAATCTCAGCCTGAAAGGCACTGAGAGATGAGCACTGGGAACATCCTGAGAACTGAGTGCAGAGGGGAAGGGTGGGATCACCAAAGCTGGGGAAATCCACAGGATTTGTGACAGGGAGGAGAGAGGGGAATGAAAATGAACAGCCCAGGGAGGAGAGAGGGGAATGAAAATGAACAGCCCAGGGAGGAGAGAGGGGAATGAAGAGCCAGGGCAGCCTCTAAAGGCTGGGACACCTCAGACATCTCAAATTTCAGCCCCTCCTGCCCCTCCAGTTCACCTCCTGGGAAGGTGAATTCCTTCAGTGCACTATAAATGGGCAAAAGCACCCTCAAACAGAAAAAAAAAATCAACTTACAGGCACACAGTACTAGCACAAAGCAAATACCCACCTCAAAGGGAGGTGCACAACTCCAATACCTGGTGCTCTGCTGAGGGAAGAGTTTGCAAACCTGACCAAATATTCCAACCCCAGCCCCAATATGGGAACTGGATTTAGGGGATGGTGCCACCCTGGGCAGTGTGAAATGATGGGCAGGGCAGTTGCTGGGCAAAGAAATCAGAGTTTCATTTCACCTGCCAAGAAAGCAGCAGCCCAGGGTTTTAGAGTGCAAATGTTTTAATTACAGAGAGTGAGAAGCTGCAGGAGCCATGGTCAGACTGGGCTGTGCCAAAAGCTGATTGGCTTTAATCCAGGTTTTCACAAACAGGTGGAAAATGCTGCTTCAACAGAGGAACACACCTGGATCCCCCTTACACTGACCCATAAATAATTCCAATATCCATGGCTGCAGTGAAGGATAACTGAAGGAGGAGCTGTAAACAGCTCAGACTGTGCCAAGCCAAGATACCCCAGGATTTATTCTGAGCACTGAGCATTCCAGGAAAAGCAGCCCTGAGCACACAAAGCCTGAACAGCCCAGAGGTGCTGGCACAGGACAGGCTGGATTTGTGTTTTTGGCAGTGGGAGCTGCAGTGAGCTCAGGGTTGTGGAGCCAGCCCTGCAGAGCTGGGCACAGGGGAGGCCACAGCTTTTCCTTCTGTGTGGGGAATGTGTGGGGTGGGGCTCAGGGAGGGTGGAACATCCACATCACTCCAAAGGGGGCAGAAAAAAATTAGAGAATTCCTCTCTTTCCAGTCAGTGCCACACAAACCCACTGGAAATTGCTTTATCAATGGGCTTGTTGGGAATGAGGTTTCACAGGGAGATTTTAGCAGGTTTTAATTACCCCTTTTCATTACATGGAAGGTTTTGCTCCAGCTTTAAACATCAGAGCAGATAATATTCGTTTTGTGCCAATTACAGAGCAAATTCAGGCTCCTGTCTCCCCAAAATGAGTGAGGAGGATCATAACCCATCAGCAGGCAAGGGCTTCCCTGGTGGCTTCCTGCCCCAATTAGACAGAGACAACTTCATTAAGAAAAAGAGCACAAGGAGGGAGTTCCCCCTCAGAGCCTCAGTGCTCCCTGCACTGGCACAGAGGTCACTGCCAAGGACATCAAAACCACTCCCAAATAAAAGCACAGGGAGGTAAAGCAGCACAGAGCCACCAAAAATCCCAGCTGCAGGCAAGGAGAGGGGCAGGGAGCAGGGCAGGGAGCAGGGCAGGGAGCAGGGCAGGGAGCAGGGCAGGGAGCTGCCCCCTCCCCTCTGAACAGGCTGCATTGCTGCTGCACTGCTGCTGCACTGCTAAATGACCCACTAAAGCAGCGTTTTCCAGATTATTGTTATTCCTCTCTGCCTTCATTTGCTGCTTAAGTCTCTGATTTCCAGGCTTATTGGAGAAAATTCTTTACAGAGGAGGGGGAGCAAAGAAACCCCAAGTTCTGGAGATGTTTTTTTCCCTGCTGCTGCACACAGCAAGCAGCACTCACTGTGACACAGAACTGCTTTTTAATTGAGGCTTTAGTTGCAGATTATGTTGTGCTGTTTATACAAGCCAGGTCAATTCCTTCAGTTTGTCATTCCTCTGAGTGCAGATTTACCATTTCCTTGGCTGAGCACCACCTCCTATCCATCCTGGTGAGCAGAATTAATCAGGGATCACCTCAGAGAGGGATTGTTTTCCCAAATACCTCGGGGGAGATTGATGGATGAACTTGAGCACAATTCAGCTTTAATGCTCCCCAGTATTGATGCCTGGGTGCTCAGTTTACTCCATCCCATAATCACCTGGCAATTGCACTCCAATGAAACAGAGTTTATATCGAAATTATCATTTTAAAGGACCCACAAGGCCCTGAGATGCTCCCCAAAAGCCCCAGCCCTGCCCTTTGTTCTGCCCTGGCAAAAGCAGCCCCTCCAGTGAAGCTGCTCCTCTGAAGTGACCACTGAGCTCCTGCAGCCCTGAGCTGCTCCTGCTGGAACTGCAGCAGCTTTCACTCCCAAAGGGGCTGGAACCCACAGAAAAAGACCCAGGATCCTCCTTTCATTCCCAAAGGGGCAGGAATCCACAGAATTCCAGGACCCTCCTTTCATTCCCAAAGGGGCAGGAATCCACAGAATTCCAGGACCCTCCTTTCATTCCCCAAGGGGCAGGAATCCACAGAATTCCAGGACCCTCCTCTCCCTGCCCCAAGCAGCTGCCATTCCCAAGGCTGTTCTGTTCCTGTCCTTGAGCTGCCTTGGGAAGAGCCTGCAGGAGGGGTTGGCCCCACATTCCTCATTTCCACTCCCAATCCTGATTTTCTGTCCTGTTCTTGCCTTCCTAGGGCAGCAAGCCCTGCCCTCAGCCCCTGCAGGGACACAGGAAAGCTTCTGCTGCTTTAGTGCCCTCCAGGCAGGGCTGAGCAGGGGGCACCAACCCCTCCCTGCCCATCAGTGACGCCACCAAATTTGACACTACCAGCACCAAATGGCCCTAAATTCACATTAAAACCTTCCAGTCTGGCTCTGCAGCTAACACCATTTTAGGAAAGAGAAATCAGCTGTGGCAGAGAAGCTTTTGCAGAAGATGTGCTCGTTATCTGTGGGGATAATTAGTGCCTGAGGCAGCCTGTTCATCACCCCCTGTGCCAAGGGCAGGACTCTGTGCATACACAGCCCTGCCAAGCTGCACTGCCAGGGCTTCTGGGTGGGTTCAGAGCAGGGATTTTTAAGGTGCTAAAGGGCAGGGGCAGGTCATGGGTTATTTTCTGCAATAAACAGCAACAACAAAATAATCCACAGCAATTACAGCTCGGACTTGCTCCATATATTGAGGCTCTAAATCTGTTTCAGCTCAGAAATGACAGTGAAATGGTAAAAAATGAATTTTCCTCCTGGCAAAGAGCAGTAAAGTGCAAAGGGACACTGGGCTGACCCCACATGGGTCCCTGCACTGGCCCCATCACCAGAGAGGGGAAAGAAGCCTCAGATCACAGAGGATCAGTGATGAGGGCTGATTTCAGCAGATTTCAGCAGATTGAAGCAGATTTCAGCAGATTTCAGCACCTCAGGAGGTTTCTGAAAACCCCAGAGGTTCCTGAGCCTCTGTTCCCCTCAGCTCTGGCTGGCAAGGATGGAACAACTCCCAGGGAGGGGCATCAGGAAGTTCCTCCCCACTCAGGCCCTGACATACCACCAGAGAGCAAAAAGAAAAGTTTAGCTTCAAATAAGAGCAGTACTGAATATATAAAATATACACATAAACCTTAATTAGCAGGACCCTTCCAGAGAGATCACATCAAGTGTTCCAGAGTGAAGAACCCTGTAAAAGTCCTGGTCTCCAAACCTCCTGATCTGACTGTCCCCAGCAGCAGCAGGAACATTTTACATTTGCTGCTGGTTACTCAGCTCAGGGCCACCATGTGGACACAAAAAGCAGCTCTGCTGGACACAGAGTCACAGAAAGCAGCTTTATTTGGAAGCTGATCTGCTCTGAGCCTGAACAAATGCAGGACTTCACTCAGCCCTTCTCAGGCTCCAGCAGACAAAGTTCAACAGGAGGAATGAGGAACACTCCTGGAAGTGGAAAAGATGATGAACAAATGCCTGGCACTCCAGGGACAGGATAACTGACAGGGTTCAAATCAAAAAGCACCATGAATTTTTCAATTTAGGTGCATCCATGCCACCCAGTTTGCCAGGTGGGTTTGTGCTCCCAGTGGTGTGGGGGTCCCACAGCCAGGCTGAGCAGAGCCCCTGAATGACCCAGGCAGCAGCTGCAGCAGGTCTGGGTGGGTTTGGTGTTTGGTGTTGGTGTTTTGGTCTGGGGTTTGGGGTTTGGTGGGTTTGGTGTTTTGGTCTGGGGTTTGGTGTTTGGTGGGTTTGGTGTTTGGTGGGTTTGGTGTTTGGTGGGTTTGGTGTTTTGGTCTGGGGTTTGGGGTTTGGTGGTGGTGTTTTGGTCTGGGGTTTGGTGTTTCCCCTGCTCTGCACAGGGACACCACAGCCAGGGAACAGCTCCAGGGACCTGCAGCACAGCCCCACAGCCACACACCCCAAAGACACTTCTTTAAAGAGTTTAATTCCCTCTCAGGGCAGAGTGAGACCCTTTGGATACAGCTCTGCTCTGTCCTTTCCCAGAGAGCCCCAGGAGCTGCAACTCCCCAGGAATGACCTGTGATCATTTCTGTGATCCAAATCTCACCTTGGGCACCTGCCCTAAGCTCCCACTAAAGGATTTCAACACGAAATTCAAGCTTTAAACACAGCAGGTTTAAATCTCAGTGCCTGGCACAGCCACACAACTCTCAGGCTGCCTTCCCTTCCCTCTCCTCAAGGCTCAGGAATGTTTGGAAGGGCAGCAAGCTGAGCTGAGCCTTCTCTCCCTCGGGGAGCAAACAAACCTTATAAAGAGAGAAGCTGAACAGGAACAGCCCTGGCCAGGGGCTGGAGCAGCTCTGCTGAAGGCAGAACAGGCTGCAGCCCACCAATCCTGCCTGCACTGGAGTCACAGATCAGACTGATCCACTGCTTCTCTGATTCAGGCATCAATTAGCCTGGCTGTTTAATTGGCAGGGGTGTGTCAATCAGGGGCAGAGTGATTATCACAGGAGAAAATAACATTTCCATTGAGGTAATTGTGTTCCCAGAGCACAAATCCTCAGAGACAAAGCCCAATTATCAGAGGTACCTGCAGGAAAACAAGGCTGATGTGCCAATTAAGCTGGACAGGGCTGATGTGGGGAAAAGGAATAAGAGAGACACGGGGCAGGTGGGGAATGCTGGAGAGGGCAGAGCTTGGAGCAGTTTTTGTTGCAGACATCCCTCTGTGCACAGGCACAGCCCTCTCCTCACTGCTGCTTTCCTGCAGCCCCCTCTGTGCCAGGCTGAGCCCCTGCAGCCCCCTCTGTGCCAGGGTGAGCCCCTGCCCCTCTCTGAGCCCTCCCAGCCCCCAGGAGGGGATGCAGAGCTGGGGCTGTCCCAGGCTGGGGCTGTCCCAGGCAGGCAGAGGAGCCCCTGGAGCTGTCCCTGCTCCAGGGCTGTGAGCAGAGCTCACCCCAGCCCTGCCTGCTGCACCTCTGCCTCTGGGATTAAAGATTAAAATGAAAGCCAAACACTCCAAAGGAAAAACAAAACAAAAACTTCTTCAGGCACCAGCAAAGCCCCTGAAATCCCTGGGGAGGCAAAGGTCCCTCCACAGAAGAGCTGTCAACACTTCAGGGAGAAGTTACCCCTAAAAATAAATTAATCAGATTTTATTGCTAAAGTGTTTTGACTGAGGGAAAAATGAAACCACCTCCCTGCAGCTCCAAACCCAGGGATTTATGAGAACATGAGCTGACTTTCTCCATGTTTTTCCCCTGCCTTCCAGCAGGGTATTTCTGGTGCCTCTCAACAGACCTGTGAGCAGGGGAGCAGCAGAGCTGAGGCAGAAATGGAGCAGCCTGCACCTCAAACAAAACCCAGGAACCAGCCCCAGACACTCCTGAGATCCCATCCCACCACTCCACAGCTCTGTGCTCTGCTGGGCACAAAGGACATTTTCCTGATAAAACCAAACCAACCCCTGAGTCCTGGTGGACAGGGGAGGACAGGACGAGGCTGAGGCCCCACTTACCTCACCAGTGCATCTGGTTTGCTTAGCTGGTTGTTGGGAATACAGTTTTCCATCAAGTCCTTATGTGTGCTGGGGCTCTTGCTGGCACATTTCTGTTTTTTCTCGTTTTTGGAGGAGGAGGAGGGGATGCTCCCGTTGCTTGCACTGTGGCTGCGGGGGGAGGAGTTCACTACCCCACTGACATTTTTGTAATTTTTGGACGAGGCAGTGCATGAGTCCTCTTTCAAGAGGTTTTCTGTACTTCCTACAAGATCATTATTTAATCTTTTACTATTGATATGGTTTTCCATATATTCAATTTCTTGTATTTTAGAGTCTACAGGTTGCAAAATGTTGTTGTTTATTCCAAGGTTGTGTTTCTTTGCATCCTTGTCCTTTTCTTTCCCTTTTTCTCGATATTCCAGCTCTGGCAACGTTGCAGAGATTTTTTTGTTGGCTGGAATGCCTCCATTGTGCTGCAGGAGTATTGAGGAATCCATATCAGATAATCCTTTGGCTGCTGCAACACCAAAGTGAAAAAAAACCCAACTTAGTTCATTAAATCCATCAATACCGTGCCACAGAAAGAAAAATCATTATGGACACATCCACCCCTCCTGCAGGAAACAATCAGTACTGGAGACTCTAGAGGAGAGAAGTCTCCTATTTAAGGCTTTTTGCCTCATTCCAGGCAGGAAACAGGGGTTAAATTTATTATTTAATATATACTAGATATAACAATACTAATAGATAATAGATGATAGGTAATTTATAGATAGGTAATAGATGATAGGTAATTTATAGATAGATAATAGATGATAGGTAATTTATAGATAGATAATAGATGATAGGTAATTTATAGATAGATAATAGATGATAGGTAATTTATAGATAGATAATAGATGATAGGTAATTTATAGATAGATAATAGATGATAGGTNGATAATTTATAGATAATTTATAGATAATTTATAGATAATTTATAGATAATTTATAGATAATTTATAGATAGATAATAGATAGATAACAGATAACTTATAGATAGGTAATAGATAGATAATAGATAATTACTAATACTAGATAATAAACACTAGAGCTTCACCCAGCACTGCCTGACCAGACTGATGCAGCTGCTAATGAAGAGCTGAGCAGAGGGGGCCCAGTTCCCTTTTCCTGCCCCATTTCCCACCCCAGACTGGTCCCACTCCTGCCCCTCTGGGCTCCCCAGGCTCCCCCAGCCTGCCTGGGGCTGGTTTCCCTGCCAGGAGCAGAGCAGGAGGGCTCAGGAATCACTTGCCTTCCTCTGCCTCCCTCTCCTGCCTCTGCAGCATCTGCTGCTCCGGGGGCAGCGCCTGCTGCAGGAGCTGCATGTAGAACTCGTTCTCCTTCTGCACCTCCTTCTGCTTCCTCAGCCGCATCTTGTAGCTCACGTAGCTCTTAAAGCCAAAGCCCAGGGTCACAACGGGGTAGCCAATGCTAGGGAGGGAAAAGGAATGTTATCAATCAAATTATAGCTATGAGAGCCAGTGTGTGCACTGGGAACAACCTCCATGGAAAAGGATCCAGAAAAAAGCAATGTTATCAATCAGACTGGAGCCATGAGAGCAAATCAGTCCAGTGTGAACAACTGGAACTGACCTCCACTGGAAAGGATCTAGAAAAAAGCAATATTATCAATCAAATTATAGCCATGAGAGCAAATCAGTCCAGTGTGCACACCTGGGAATGATCTCCATTGGAAAGGATCCAGAAAAAAGCAATATTATCAGTCAAACTGGAGCCATGAGAGCAAATCAATCCAGTGTGCACACCTGGAACAACCTCCATGGAAAAGGATCTAGAGAAAAGCAGTATTATCAATCCAACTGGAGCAAACTATAGCAAATTAACCCAGTGTGTACACCTAGGAATGACCTCCATTGGAAAGGATCCAGAAAAATGCAATATTATCAACCAAACTATAGCCATGAGAGCAAATCAGGCCAGTGTGCACACCTGGGAATGAGCTCCATTGGAAAGGATCCAGAAAAATGCAATATTATCAACCAAACTATAGCCATGAGAGCAAATCAGGCCAGTGTGCACACCTGGGAATGATCTCCATTGGAAAGGATCTAGAGAAAAGCAATATTATCAATCAAATTGGAGCCATGAGTGCAAATTAATCCAGTGTATGCACCTGGAACAACCTCCATGGAAAAGGATCTAGAGAAAAGCAATGTTATCAATCAGACTGGAGCCATGAGAGCAAATCAATCCAGTGTGTACACTGGGAATGACCTCCACAGAAAAGGATCCAGAACATTTTTTATTTTTGGTGTTCCACAGGAGCTTCCAAGAGATGCTTGGGATATCCACACTGCCAATTCCTCCCAGCACAGAAAGGTGGCACTGGGTCCTTGCTCACACACTTTTCTCAGGGAATATTTCATGGCAGAAGTGTGAGGGAAAAACTGAACAGCCAAGCCCTGAGCCCAAATAAAAAGCCCAAAGAAATCATTTTCCTGGTGAAATCAAGGTGGATAGCAGAAGGACAGAGAAGCACTCACCAGTGTGCTGCAAATGGACGACAAAGGTCCACGTGGAAGTTTTTTAGATCTTTAAATCTGATGGCTGCTTCAATATAAACAAAGAGTATCCACAGTGATACTGTTGGTAAGCACACACCTCTTTCTGTGGAGAAGGAAACAGAGGCACCTCAGGGACAGCACAGGCAGCAAGGATTTATTTGAAAGGTGGTTTTTTTTAAACATTTCAGGAGTCTAAGGAAACAAACCTTAAAGATTTCACCTAAAAAGATCATAACTTAAAAAAGGAAAAAATGCAAGTTCCCATCAACTTGGATGAGCACTGAAAATGAGTAATTCCTGAGGCTGCCATGAATTAAAATATGAAATCAGCTCAACAGCTCCAGCTAAAACTGGCCCATCAAGTTCTTCCTTCTAAGCATCAACCCTGAACAACTTCAGATAAGGCTTTAACATATTAATACAGCTCTAAAAATAACCCAGATCCTGCAGGTATTGGAAATTGGACAGCCAGAGGCTCCCAGCATCTGCCATCAGCTCCCACACTGCTCTGATCAGCAGTGACTAATTTGCCACAGAGCTGAGGGAGGATGATCCAGAGCACCCTGCCAGCCCCTGGCAGCCAAAATGTTCCACAAACCCCAAATCCAGGAACCTGGGCAGGGAGAAGTTACCCTAAAAAAAAAATTAATCAGATTTTATTGCTAAAGTGTTTTGATTGAGGGAAGGAATTAAAGCAGCTCCCTCCAGCTCCAAACCCAGGGATTTATGAGAATAAAGCAGAAAAACTCAGGGGGAAAAGGGCAGCAGAGGGGCACAAGAATTCTCCATGCAAGTCCCAAACTGTCAGGGCATCACCAGCTCAGAACTGGACCCAGCTGACACAAAGCTTTGCTAAAACAGAATTAAACTCTGCTCACTGAAATAACTGATATTTTAATATTATTAACTAAATTACCAGCACACCAACTGACTGTGGGAGAACAGAACCCTGTCACAAACTTTCCCTGTGTGCTCAGTATTTGTTGAATCACTGAAGAAGAGTTTTAAAGTCAGGAATTTTATTTTCTTTTAACTGCTCTGGAATTCCTGTTGATTCCCCTCCAGTTCCTGCTTACTGGAGATGCACCCCAAGAGCAAAACAAAAAACCAAAATGAAATTTTTAACTCTAAAAAAACTGCACTAAGTAACAGCAGAGGGGTTTTGTTCCTAAAAGATGTGAGGTTTATGCTGAGCCCTGGCAGTTGCCAATAAAGAAGAGCTGTAAATGAAGGGGTTATAAATAAAGAATAATGCCCACCTGTGTGCCACACATACTGTACCCACACATAGGTGCTGGCAGCAAAGAACAGCCACTGGATTGGGATGAAGAGCAGACAGATGATGTTGGAGGTGAATGCTACACACACGAAAAACACTGAGAAGGCCTGGAAGAAAAAAGGTTTGGTTATTCCAGAAAAATAACCAATTGATTTTTATAGCTATTAAAATACACACAATACATTTTCTATAAAATATCGAATAGCTATGATTTTATAACACACCAATATTTCTAATATTAGATGTATTTTTAATTTTAAAATGTATTTTAAATATATTTTAAATTTTATTTAAATATTTAAATATATTTTTAATATATTTTTAATTTTAAATATATTTTTAATTTTAAATATATTTTAACACATTAAAAACATTTTTATATATAAAATACATATACATATACACATATATATTTTATATATAAAAAT
>VXBR01002554.1:40582-52197 GCA_013400215.1 Cisticola juncidis | reverse complement strand
GGGCGGGGGGGGGCGGGGCCGGGCGGGTCTCGCCGTCACCGGCGCTGCCGAGTCACGGCCGGGCAGGGGCACCGCTGTGGCACCGGCAGCACTGTGGGCACCGGCACCGGTGTGGACACGGGCAGCGCTGTGGGCACGGGCACCGCTGTGGCTGCGGCTCCGAGCCTCCCTTCGCCGGGGCCGCCCGGCTGAGCCCCCGCCCCGAGGCCGCGGCCCCTGCGGTCTGTGGGAGCCGTGAGGGGAACAGTGGCGGCCTCGCTCCTGAGGGAGGCCGCCCTTGTTCCGGGCTGCCAGGGCGTGATGGAATTCCCAGAACAAGGCTCGGGCAGCGATGGCTGAGTGTGCGGAGAGCTGATCCCAAAACGGCGTTAACACTGACCCAGGAGGGTGCTGGGCTGAGTCACGGGGTGTTTTCCTGGTAGTGGAGTTCTAATTTAGAATCGGAGCATCATGGATTTGTTTGGGCTGGAAGAGACCTTGAAGATCTTGTTCCATTCCCTGCCATGGGCAGGGACCTTCCCCTGCCCCAGGCTGCTCCTGTCCCTCTCTAGCCTGGCCTTGGGCACTGCCAGGGATCAGGGGCTGCCCACCCTCGTGGGGAAGAGCTTTTTCCTAATATAAAAGTTACTTGGTGCTTCACCCTGTCTGAGATCACCAACCTTCGGTGTCTGAGTCTGAGCATCACCTTTACAGTGTGTCATCCTGAGGGAAAAGGGGTGAATTTAATGTCTGCCTGAGCAGTTATGCTGTCTAGAGAAAGTTCTCCAGGTATTCTGGTTCTGTCTGAATTACCCAGGGGCTCACAGAATTCCCAGGAAAGGGACTTGGATGTAGATCTTTCTGCATCAGGATTTTCCTGAAGCCAGGGCAGTGCTTTGCATGCCTGGGATAGTCTCTTTTTGGCTGTTTTTTCAGGAGTTTCTGGAATGGGTGTAGGGATATTCAACTTTGTTAAGCCTAAACAAAAGAGCTGGGCAAGGGCTTTGCTATTAAAGTGGTGTGATATTAAAACAGTTTGATACTGGATGGGAGGAAGGCTCAGGCTGTCACCACAAATCCCTTGTACAGATGCTTTGCACAGTTAGTGTGCCCTGCAGCCTGGGTTGGCAGCAGGGAGTTTTCTGGGTGTATTTTTGCCTGATGAATGTCCCTGTCACCAGCAGGTGGCTTTATCCCTCTCTCCGAGTTTCTCCCGTGTCTGGGCTGTCCTCAGGCTGGGTTTGTGACAGCCTCAGAGCTGAGGTGTGGTTACAGTGCTCTAATCCGAGCTGCCTGCACAAGGAGGGCACAGTGAATTCTGAGCAGGGACAGATGTTCCTCCGGTGCCTGAAGGGGGCTCACAAAGGGAGGGATTTTTATATGGCAGGATAGGGTGGGGGTGGCTTTGAACTGCCACAGGGCAGGGTTGGGGTGGATGTTAAGAAATTCTTTATTCAGAGGGGGTGAGGGCCTGGCACAGAGCAGCTGTGGCTGCCCCTGGATCCCTGGCAGTGCCAAGGCCAGGCTGGATGGAGCTTGGAGCAGCCTGGGACAGGGGAAGGTGTCCCTGTCCCTGCCCATGGCAGGGGTGGCACTGGAGGGGACAGATAAGGAGCTGCTCCCTGCTCACGCCTCTGGGCGTTTTTATCTCGCTGAGTTCTCACTGCTGGCCCCCCACGCCTGCTGTGCCATTGCTGGGAGGGGACTGGGACACTTCTGTGGGGAAAAGGAGGAATTCTGTGCTGGTGGAAAAGGAACAGTTGCTGTGCTGCTGGAAAAGGAACAGTTCTGTGCTGGTGCTTCATGCAGCCAATGCACGATGCCCTCCCGCTACCTCAGCTTCCGCTGCAGCCTGCCCTGGCTCATCCTCCTGCTGCAAACTCTCTTCCTCCTCCACTCTTTTGTTGGCTTCCCCGGTGGTGATGACATCTACTCCCCATACAGCCTGTACCCAGGTAAGCCTGGCACTGTGCTGGGAAAGGAGACACAGCAGAATGGTTTTACTGCTCTTTGAACTTGCCACGAGTTCTTTATGTCACAGGTGGGATGAGGATCCAAGACTAAATTGTATTTTAGGTCCATTTTCTGGTGGGTTTTTTGATCTCTCAGCCCCCATCCTGCTGCATCCAGATCACTCTGTAAAAATAAATTCAACATTCAGGGTATTTTTTTTCTCTGATTATAGATTGGAAAGAGAGCTGTGGAATTCTTTGCAAGCTCTAAACGATAGTGGCATTTGAATTTTTTATCTGAAGGTTTCTTAGTTAATTGTAATTTTTAATTGACTTTTTAACCCAGAAATCTGCACTAACAATTTCACTGCTGTATTTTTCTTTTCCATCCTGCAGAACTTCAAGATGTCAACCACATGGTGGTTTTTGGATTTGGCTTCTTCCTGATGGTCCTGAGGAGATTTGGCTTTAGCAGCACTGGCTTCAACTTCCTGCTCGTTGCTCTTGGTGTCCAGTGCTCTGTGCTGCTGGAAGATTGCTTTGTTTTCCTCAGGGCACAGCAAAATGAAGCTGGGATGAAAAGGTGATGAGTTCATGTCAGGCTGGACTAGTGCAGAGCTGCTGATTGCTCCTTGTGCTGGAGAATATTTCCTTATAGAGATGAGCAGAGTCACATTTGCAGGTGTTTTTAGAGGGCTTGTGGGGTTTGAGTGCTTTGTTCTGTGTCATTCCTTTTTATCAGCCCTGCTGTCACCCTGGGACTGAGCTGTTTCCTTTCCTTCCCCTCCTGCAGCCTGGCCAAGGCCCTGGTGAGCATGACTGCTGTGGTCATCTCCACGGGGGCTGTCCTGGGCAAGGCCAACCCCGTGCAGTTAATTGTGATGACCCTGGTGGAGTTAATCTTCTTCTCCGTGAGCAAATGCATCAACAGGACCTACCTGCAGGTACCTGGGGGATTGCAAACGTGGGGGGGAGATGTCCCCGTTCCCCTGTGTGGCCTGGCCCACCCCAGGCGTGGCTGTCCCCTTGCAGGTCCCAGGGCACCCCAGCCTGATGCACGTGCACCTCTTTGGAGCCTACTTTGGGCTGGCAGTGGCCTCCCGCTTCCCTGGGGCCCCCCCAGGGCTGGACAAGCACAGGAGCACCCCCAGGTCTGAGCTGTTCTCGCTGCTGGGTGAGTGCTGGGCCAGGGACAGGGGACTGGGCAGGGCTGGGGGCTCCCAGTGCAGCTCTGGATGCAGCCCAGAGCTGCAGCTGCTGCTGTGTCCTGCTGTGTGACAGTGGCCACTTCCTACCCGGCCCAGAGGCTGCTCCTGCCACCACTGGGGCTCAGTTTGCCTCTGTCACCTCGGCATAAAGGCTGCTCCAGGTGAGCAGACCTTCCTGCATCCCTTCCCTTCCTGGCCAGGCTGCCCCCCTTGGCCCAGGCCTGCTGCTGAGGGGCTGTGCCAGAGCTGAGCTCACAACTTGGATTTCAGCAGAGCTCAGGCTGTTTCTCCAGGTGGTGCACAGAGATAGAGAGGGGCAGGCCCTGCTGGTGACAGAAATAAAAAGATAAAGCCTTCTGAAGGGTGGGGAGTGTGATACAGGCAGGCCCATGAGGAGCTGGGGGATGACAGGCTCAGCGTCTGGGACTTTAATTCCTTTTCTCATGGAAGCAATTTGGTGTCTTTATCACAATTTCTGTAGTGCAGCTGCCACCAGCTGAACCCAGAGCTTCTTGCAGGGGTCCACAGGGTCTCATTCTCAGTCAGTCTTTGCCCAGTTTAGGGAATACAAAATTTAAATGCAGCTCTTTTGTGTCCCTGGAGTTCTTGTTTGCAGTTTGTTTCCAGAGCTGAGCAGATACTCACAGGAATGCTCCAGCAGATTTTATATCTGTATTTATGACTGACTGACTGCCTGATCAGTGGGAATAGGATGAGTGATCTCACAAGTCCTCAATGCCACCATAACCTTAGAGTTGCTGAAATGGCCTCTCCTGTCTGAGGCAGGGTTATCTCTGCCTGGGAGCACTGAAATCATGGATATTAGCACTGGAAACTGGATTTCACAGAGCCAGGAGGAACTGGTACAAAATCAGTGCCTGCCAGGGCTGCTGGAAACTGCATTTGTGCCTCTCAATGACAATGTCTGTGTCACTTGTTAGGGGTCTTGGACAGGAACACATCCAGTGTCACTGTCAGGGGATTGCACAGGGTCTGGTGCCTCTGTGGGGTGGGGAACACAACGTCAGTGATGGGAGTGAGCAGGGAGCAAAATAAACACCTGGGCAATGCCAGAGGAGCTGTGCCTGGGTTTGTGTTGGGGTCTGTGCCCAGCCCAGCCCACAGGGCCTGAGGCAGCACCCTGAGGTGCTTTGAGGGCACCAGGTCCCTCTGCTGGCTGGAATTCCAGCTGGAATTCCTCCATCCCTGCAAGGGAAGGAGCAGTGCATCCTGCCAGGCAGGCTGGGCACCAGTGCTGACCAGTGCAAGCAGCAGAACCTGTTTGATTCCTGATGGAGAAGCCGTGTGGTCACAGAGGTGTGACACTGGCAGGGATCCTAGGGAGGCTCTGCTGTGGGAGAGCTTTGGGATTTACAGCTGGAGCTCCCTGTGGCTCAGAGCAGCTCCTGAGGCTCTCCTGTCCTTGTCCCCAAGGCACTGTGTTTGTCTGGGTGTTCTGGCCAAGCTTCAACTCCATCCTGGCTGACTCCAGGAGGGAAGCAGTGCTCAACACGTACCTGGCCCTGGCAGTGAGTGCTGTGGCTGCCTTCATGCTGTCTGCCCTGACCTCCAAGGACGGCAAGTTCAGAGTGGTAAGGACAAGGGGGAAGCCTGCCTGGGGCTTTTCTGGTCAAACAGATCCTCTGGTACCCTCAGGAATACTCTGGAATTACAACAGCCATGAACTGAGAGCAGGCCCAGGGTCTGGCAGACTCACAGAGGGGTTTGGAGGGGAAGGGGCAGCAAAGATCAGCTCATCCCACCCCTGCCATGCCAGGGACCCCTCCCACTGTCTCAGGGGGCTCCAAGCCCTGTCCAGCCTGGCCCTGGGCACTGCCAGGGATCCAGGGGCCTCCTCACCCTCACAGGGAACAATCCCTGCCTAACATTTAATAATTCCCCCTGTTCTATCCCCACAAACCCGTGTGAATCCCCCTGTGTCCCCGCAGGCCCACGTGCACAGGGAACAATCCCTGTGTTCCCTCACAGGGAACAGTCCCTCCCTGGCATTTAATGTTCCATCCCCCTGTTCTGTCCCCCTGTTCTGTAAATCCCCCGTGTCCCTGCAGGCCCACGTGCACAGGGAACAATCCCTGTGTTCCCTCACAGGGAACAATCCCTCCCTGACATTTAATGTTCTGTCCCCCTGTTCTGTCCCCACAAACCCTGTGAATCCCCCTGTGTCCCCGCAGGCCCACGTGCACAGGGAACAATCCCTGTGTTCCCTCACAGGGAACAATCCCTCCCTGACATTTAATGTTCTGTCCCCCTGTTCTGTCCCCACAAACCCTGTGAATCCCCCTGTGTCCCCGCAGGCCCACGTGCACAGCGCGGTGCTGGCCGGAGGCGTCGCTGTCGGCTCCACTGCCCACAGCATCCAGCACCCCTGGATCGCCATGATCCTGGGGCTGCTGGGCACGGGCATCACCATCCTGGGATCCCACTGCCTGCAGGTAATGCCCAAACCCAAATGGCCCCTGGGCAAGCTGTATAAATTCCATTCCCACTGCAGGATACCCCAAGGGAAACCTCTTCTCCAAACTGAGTGTTTTGAGCAGAGTGCAGGATTCACATTCATCCTCCAGCTCTGCCACAGCTGATCTGCAATTACCAGCCTGTGTTTCTGGGTGTCAATTAAACCTTTTCCTCTTCCCAGAGGTGCTTTAATCGTGCTCTGAAGCTTCAGGACACTTCTGGAGTCCATTTCACTTTTGGTTTGCCTGCTGTGCTCGGAGCCGTGGCCTCTGTGGTTCTCTGTGTCGTGGAAAAAGGGATTGCTAAACAGTGGAATGATTTATCCAGGTACAGCATTCCTGTATTAAATAATGAGGAGAAATAATCAGGGAGGGAGAAAGCAGAGTGCAGCATGAGGGCCTGACACTTCTCATCATGTTCTTAATAAAACAAATTTAATGAAGTTTTAATACCAAAAGGGTGGACAAAACAAATCCTCTGAGGTCTGTGCTAGGCTCCTGGTGTGTTCCTGACATCTCACTGCTGCTGCAGATTTGAGAGTGACAGTTCCTGTGAGAGATTTTGATAGATGCACATTCATTCCCAGTGTTAATGCTGAATAAAAGGTGAAACTATCTTTTTTTTTTTTGCTTTTTCAGTCTGGGTTATTTGATCTTTGTTGCTGTTGGTGCCTTCTGCCAGACCATCTGCACTGCCTTGATAACAGGTTTGATTACAGGTCAGTACTGAGCATCCCAGGAACTCCTTGGTTTCCTTGGAAGTTTCTGTGGGCAAATCACTCATGGAATAAACAGAAACATGAGTGCCAGGGACTCCTCCCAGGCAGGCTTGTGAAGGAGAGGAGCTGTTCTGCACAAGAATAACCCAGCAGCACCATTCCTTCAGTGCTGGAGTTTTATTTTAACCCAGGTTTAACAGCTGGCTTCAACCTGCAGACAGGAGAGGTGTGAAGATGAAAACATTTCCACTTTGGGGTGCTGTCTTAGTGAGAGAAGATGCCCCAATCTGGGGCTTGTCACTTTTGAGGCCATTTGGAGCAAATGTGCCAAGTTCCAGTAACATCAGGAGCTGCCTCAGCCCCCCTGCAGCCCTTTGATCAGGAGATTTGGGGATTTTGGGGACTTTTTGCTGCTTTGGGAGCTGCAGCACTCATGTGGCTCCCATGGGATGCTCTGGTTTGTGGCAGCTGCTGCTTTTCCCCAGCCCCCAATTCTGTGTGGGGTAACACAGAAAAGGCCAATGGAAACTGCTGGGAAACACACCCTACAAAATAATAATAAAAAAAGATATTTTGAGTGTTTTAATTTGCATTACACTTTTAATTTGTTACACTTTGCATTACTTTTAAGTGTAATGAAGAAGGAACAGATTTTCAGAAAACATCCAGCTGAAATAACCAAACACTCAGTGTTTAACCAATTGTTTTAAAATCCAGAGATTCCCATCAAACTAACACTGCTGATAAGCCAGATTGTTTTAAATACACAGGCACTCCTCAGGCAAGAAATTCATAATTTTCATGTATTTTTTTAACCTAGCAGCTGTTTAATGGGGTTTTACCTAAAGTAATTCATTTTTAGTATCCCAAGCCTCGATCCTGGCCAGCCTCTTTTTGTACTTAAGTATTTAATACTTAAATACAAAAATACTTAAATACAAAAATACTTAAATACTTCTGCATTTAAGGCCAGCTGGAGTCGGGGGGCTCTGCTGGAGGATTTAGGTCTGAATTTATGTTTTACGTTTGGATAAAATTGCCAAGAAACTCCTGTTAAACACAACCCTCCCCTTGCCCTGGTGTTCATTTTGGATCTCTTCTCTTTTTACCAACAGGTTTAATCTTAAACATCAAACTGCTTAAAGCTGGGCATGTCTCAAAGTACTTTGATGACCAATTTTATTGGGAGGTGAGTTTCAAAATTATTCCAGATTCCCTGTGGGGGAGTTTATTTAGCACCTTGATGGACAATTTCAGATATTTGAATTAAAAATGTGAAGAAAAAATGGGTTATTCCTTTTCCCAGGACATTTTGATGCACAAACAGTCCTTGGGCAGCCTCAGGTGCTGATGTGAGGCTGTAATCTGAATTACAGGAATAACAAATGAAGAAAAGAAGCTTTTAATCAGCTTTAGCATTGGTTTGGGGTTTTTCCTGTGGTGGTTTGATGTGTTCTGATATGAGAATGTTTCTGTTCACAGTTCCCACACTTGTCTGTTGGATTCTGAGTGGAGCATCCCAGCTGACAGACAGGACCAAGATGAGATTCTCCTCTTTACCACCAGAAAATCTGAACAGCCATGGTGGGTTCAGAGCACTGAAATACCAATTCAGAGGCCACAAAAGCCACCCCAATGGACACTCAAAAATCAAACTGTTCCAGTTATTCCTGAAAGGTACAGAGGGCGAATTCACAGATGCAAACTTCAGATGCATTCAGCTTTTCTGCTTTGTTGGCCTTATCTTAAACATTTTTTGTAAGATATGTACAAAAGGTTGGCTGCATTCATGGCTTATCAATCCAAATGCTTGGAAACATTAAACTATTTTTAGCTCCTGCGTTTTCAAGGCGAAAGGATGGATTTGAAATTGTAATTCCTGATGGAGCACTTCTTATCCAGACAAGCAGTGAATTTAAGCTGAATTGATTCTGCTGGAGGCCTTGATGAGCCAGGATTTGCTGAGTGAGCTGGAGCAGGGCCAGAGCTCTGCATCCTGCCAGGCTGAGCTCCTGGGACAGTCTGGAGTGGCTTGGATGGGTGCTGGAGGGTCCTGGTGGCAGCAGCTCAGCGTGGATGGTGGTCCTGTCACCCCCAGGGTTTGGTGCCAAATTCAGACACAAGCAGAGCTGGGGCAGAGTCTGTGAGGGGCAGCCTGGGGTCCCCTGGGGACACAGCACTCTGCAGGACCCTGGGGACAGAGCACTCTCTGCAGTGACCCTGGGGACATTCTGTGCAGTGACCCTGGGACAGAGCACTCTCTGCAGGAACCCTGGGTTTCCAGCAGATTGTGATCCTCAGTGTTCCTCACCTTCAAACACAGGAATCCTCAGCAGTGCTTACCCAATAAAGGAGTGAGAGCGTGGCTGCTTCTCTTCCCTCAGCCCCGGGGAGGAAGGAGGAGCTCGTGACAGGGCTGAGGCCTTTGATGAGGCTCCCTGGCCTCATTCCCTCCCTGATGAGCAGATCCCTGCTCTCCCCAGGAATGCAGGGCCAGTTTTCCCTGTTCCAGCTCCCAGAGAGCCAGCAGGAGCTGCCCAAGCCTTCCACACACAGCTGGCACTTCCCAGACACTTCTTTATCACCACAGGATAAATGAAATATTCAGGGATGGGGGGAAAAAAAATCCCAAGCCACCACAGTTGTGAATTACACAAGAAAAGACACACAGCAGCAATTTTTGAAACTGAATAAATGGTTATATTGCCCAGATATAGGAAATATTTAATAAATACCTGTTAAAAGGTTGCTTTAATGCAGTTTTAGTAAGTCATGGATTGTAAACAACATCATAGAAACAGCTGGTTAAGTTCATCCATATTCCACTCTCCTTTTATTTGTAACAAACATCATTTTAGAAAAGTGACTCCACCGTTGTTTGTAGCAATTTACATTTCTCAAAAACACCACAACACTGAAGTGGATGTACAGGAGTAAAAAACCAAACAACAGAGCTGGATTTGGTGCTTGCAGCTTTCCTTGATTTCAGACACAATGGAAGGTTTACAAAAGGGTTTTACAAAACTTTGGGGTGCAGGTAAAGCCAGGGCCCTCCAGGGGGTTCACTGCCACAAATCCTCTGTGCGGCCAAACTTGAACACCAGGCCCCTGTGGAAACAGCAGAGGGACACAAATCAAACTCCTCTTCTTTAAACACAGGATTTCTAGGGGGGTTTGTCAATCCAAGTCCTGTTAATCTAAATCCTGCAGATCCCAGTTTATTCACACAGGTCTGACTACAAAACAGGACTTGAGGACCAAGCAGGTCACAGCCAGTTTCAGTTTTTATCATTAAAAACCAATAGGAAACAAATCAAAGAGGACAGTCTTACCCAAAAAAGATGAATGCATTCTGGAAAAACACAGCAATTCCTGGGTACACCACTGGTTTTTCTAAGAGAAAAAAAAAACATTAATTTTTTTGAAGTAGTTTTCAAGCATATCCCATTTCTGACATGTCATTTTCCCTTGTGCTAATTTAGCAGAGAGGCTTGGGGAGCAATCTGCAGGAACTCAGTGATTTGTATTCTGGGAATAAATATTCACCCAGGGAATTTTCCCTTAAAACTGCAGCAGTTTAATTATATCCATGGAGTTCCCAGTTGGGCAAGAGCTGGGTTCCTACAGGAAGTTTGTACTTAGATCAAATCCATCCCAGTATTAGGAATAATATGGGATTGTGGTGTGTAGGGCAAAATACTCAAACTGGGCCTGCCTAGGAACCGTCTCAATACCAGTTCTAAACCTCAGGACACCTTCAGCTTTCAAAAATAGAGTCAGGCCTCACCTTTAACCACGTAGCCCCCAAAAAGGATCCACATGGAAGCGATGAGGGACCCAAACGCCATCATGAAGCCAATGAAGAGCCAGATCCGAGCCCCTGCAACGGGATGGGGAATGTCCTGTACCTGTGGGACCCCACAAACCCCCATTGGCAGGACACAGACCCCACAAACACCCCCTGGAAAAGCCCAGACCCCACAGACCCCCCTGGCACAGCCCAGACCCCACAGCCCCCACCCCATGACCCCAGGCCGTACCTGTCTGGCCCAGGCAGCCCTCGCTGTAGCTGTCCCCTCTCACCTGCCCGTTGGACACCGCATTGATCCTGGGAAAAGGGGACAAAGCTGGATGAGACCTCCCCTGATCATTCTTTGTCAGAAAAACCCTTTTTCTGACCCAGACAGGGGCTCCTGAGAGGCGTTTTAATGACTTTTATTCCATTTTCAGGCTCGTGAGAAGGGTGAGATGGTGCAGATGTTACAATTCCCAATCAGAAGCCAAACTATTTCCTAATTAATTATATTTGGTCTATCAGCTTTTGCCACACAGTTGAATATTGACATTAGATGGATATTGATATTTAATAAATCATCTCCTTACATCAGGAAGGCGATGGTGGCAATGACACCACAGGCATGGTAGGAGTGGTTGAAATCCTCCACCTGCGGGTACTTCACAGCAGCATCGATGATGATCCACCAGCCCGTGAAAAACTGCGGGAAAAGAGGGGTTAAACCCAGCCACAGCCCTTCCTCAGAACCCTCTGCACTGCTCCAGGAAACATCGTGGACATTTAAACATCCCCGAGTCTCCAGCCCAGCCCACACTGGGGACACCGCGCGTTTTGGGGACAGTTTGGGATGAAGCTGCCTGCACAGCAGGGATTTACCCAGCAGTCACCTCCTGGTAAAACCGAAATTTAAACAGAAAATGGATGCAGGAAGCCAGGCCGGATTTTGTGGGTAACTCTGCTGCTACACACAGGGACAATGTATCCCTGTCCTTCCCTTCCCTGGAATTCCGAAGGTGGAGCAGCCCTCTGAAATCATCAATCCCAGCCCACCGTGGTCACCACTAAACCCTGTCCCCAAATGCCACACCCACGTTTTTTAAACATCCCCAGTGACTACACCGCTGCCTACCCACCCTTCCAGTGGGGAAATTTCCCCTTTTATCCCACCTCAGCCTCCCCTGGCACAACTCGAGGCCGTTTCCTCTCGCCCTCCCACTTGTAACGCGGGACAAGAGGCTCCCAAACCGCTCGGAATTTTTATCTCAGGACAGAAAAGCCAAAAGAATCGCAGAGCCCCGGGCGGGGCGGGCCGTACCAGCACCCCCGCGGCCACCGAGGCGATGGTGTTGCGCTTCTCGCCCCAGTCCACGCACTCCGAGCACCGCAGGCTCTCCAGCAACCCGGACATGGCTCAGCAGCTGCGGGAGGAAAGGGAGGCTCGGTGCGCCCGGGAAACCGGCGGAGCGCGGGGGCCGCCCGGGGCCGGG
>VXBR01002554.1:17908-32939 GCA_013400215.1 Cisticola juncidis | reverse complement strand
CAGCGCGGAGCCCCGGGAGGGAGCGGGACCCCCGCCCGGTCCGGTCCCCGCCTCACCCCGAGCTCGGCCTCGGGCACCCCCAGGCTGCTCAGAGCCGACACCGCCGCCGCCATCGCGCCCCGCCGCGCTTCCGCCACTTCCGCCTCCCGGCACTTCCGGCTTCCGGCGCGTCCTGCCGGGCGCCCCCCAGCGGGCGGGAGGTGCCGCCCCCGGAATTTCCCCAAATCCGCAAAATCCCCCGGGAGCCCCGGACCGGGGCAAAAAACCCCAAATTTAAAAGGTTTTGTTGCACCTGTGAGCAAAGAAAGTCAAAGTTTCCGTGGACAGGGAAACTCTTTTTAAATGCATTTGCTTGTTGCTTATTTATAGATTACTGTGTATTATTTAAACATGTTTAGATTTTCTTTGCTTGGTTTTCACTTTTGCTTTTATTTCCTTTTGTAGATTGAATTAATATCTTATTTTTCTTTGTGGTTTTATCCTGCTGTTTTCATACTCCTTGAGAACAGAGGGTTAATAAATCCTTTCTTTGGGGTTCTGGCATCTGTTCTCTTTATTTAGAGAGTTTAATCAAAAAATGTGAGGAAACTCTCGATAATTTTTACTATGCTTTGAGTTAGCTACATGAACAATCGTGTATTTTAATAACATAGCGTTTTTATTTTAATATTGTGCTATAGCCTAAGAAATATTTATATATAGATATTTAATTATATATAAATATAAATACAAATATAAATACACGTAGAAATAGAAATAGAAATAGAAATAGAAATAGAAATAGAAATAGATAGAAATATATTTATGTATAAATATATATTTAGCACACGACTATTTTTAAGGTTTATTGATAGCAAAAATAACAAAAATATTAGAAATACTCACACAGCCAAGCTATTCTCATATCCCAGGGACAGCGCTCATTTTCATGTCTGTGAAAGGCCGAGAGTGCGGGATGTGTTTGCTCGGCCAGCAGAGGGGCCCCCAGCACAGCACAGCGACACTGCAGAGTCCCTGCGAGCTGGGGTGGCACTGCCGTGTCCCTGTGTGTCCCCATGGCTCCGTGATGGTCATTGCTGTGTCCCTGAGCTGTGATGGTCACTGCTCTGTCCCTGAGCTGTGATGGTCACTGCTCTGTCCTTGGGATGTGATGGTCACTCCCATGTCCCCACGGCTCTGGGATGGTCACTCCTGTGTCCCCACGGCTCTGGGATGGTCAGTGCCGTGTCCCTGTCCAGGTGGAAAAGAGGAAAAGAGGACCAGAGGCCGTTCCAGGGATTCCCAGCGGGGCTCTGGGCTCAGCCTGCTTGGGCTCAGCCTTGCTGAGCTCAGCCTCGCTGGGCTCAGCCTGCCTGGGCTCAGCCTCGCTGGGCTCAGCCTGCCTGGGCTCAGCCTCGCTGGGCTCAGCCTCGCTGGGCTCAGCCTGCCTGGGCTCAGCCTGCCTGGGCTCAGCCTGCCTGCGCTCAGCCTTGCTGGGCTCAGCCTCGCTGGGCTCAGCCTGCCTGCGCTCAGCCTTGCTGGGCTCAGTTTCCCTGGGCTCAGCCTGCCTGCGCTCAGCCTTGCTGGGCTCAGTTTCCCTGGGCTCAGCCTGCCTGCGCTCAGCCTTGCTGGGCTCAGTTTCCCTGGGCTCAGCCTCGCTGGGCTCAGCCTCTCCGGGCTCAGCCTCCCGGGGGAGCCCTTTGCACGGATCTGACTCAGGAGAGCAAAACTGGGCCTGAAACCTGCACAGGACCCAACCCAACCTGTGATAACAACACCAATCCAGCAAAACAGGGGAATCTGAACTGCTGGGGAATTAACTGGGGACAGAGCTGACTGTGTGTGGTCACTGAACCACGGGGGAATTTGGAGGCAGGGGAAACGTGCAGGGTTTGGTTTTTGGGTGGAGGAGAAGCTGGGTGTGGGTCAGGCCGGTTCCTCTCCATCACAGCTCCTGCTGTGTCCTCTTGGGTTGCAGTTCCAATCCTTCAGATCAGACACAAAATCATTGGGCTGCAGAGCCAGGAGTACCTGGCTAATGGGATTAACAGAAATTAACCTGGTTAACTGGGGACTCCATCGAAAATGAGAAAGTGCTGATGGCCAAAATCAATTCCTGCCCAGCCAAATGACTGCAGGCCTGGCTTAGGGTTTCAGTTTAATGCTCAGCCCTCTACAATGAGCAGGAGGGGATTGAATTAGGTCCTGAGCGTGGATTCAAGTGATGGCAGCGGTTTGTCTTTTATGCCAGCAGAGAGCCGGGGGGGAAAATGGGAAATCCTCCCTCATTTCCCTCCTGGAATCACAGGGAGGGCCCTCTGGGGGTCCCAGGGATGGGAAAAGTGGGAAATCCTGGCTGATTTCCCCCCTGGAATCACAGGGAGGGTCCTCTGGGGGTCCCTGGTGCCCTCCTGAGGGGCTGCCTTGCCCAAGCCCTCCCTGCCCGTGTTCCAGCCCAGGATCGGAGCTGGAACGGGGGCAGTGGGCTGGGGACAGTGGGGTGAGAGGGTTTGGGATCCACAGTGGGCAGGGGGAATGGGATGGGGTTGTTTGGGATCCACAACCCCGCAGCCCCCGCAGCCCCCTCAGCTCCCCCCGCTCCCGCTCCCTCCTCTCCTCTCCCTCAGAGCCGGAACCCGCGGAGTTTCCCTGCCGAGAGCAGCTCGGTCATTACCGGAGATGAGCAGAATTTCGGGGTTTTGTCACACAAACCCCGCGGTCCCCTCGGTCAGCCCGGCCGATGTCCCCCGCGGGGGCACCGTGGGGAGGGGGCAGCCCGGGGGTCCCTCACCCCCGCTGGAATGCAGGGGGGGGTCTCGGAGCCCCCCAAAGCGGCGGGGATGGAGAGCGGGCAGCGCGACAAGTGACAAGTGACAATCCATTCCTGTCCCCAGCGCGGGGCTGGGCCCTGCTGGCGCTGCGGGAGGGGAAGGAGGAGCTGGGAGCGGGGAAGGGACAATCGCGGGGTCCTGGCAGGACCCCCAGCCCCGCGGGACACCCGGGGGTGCCCCGGGGCTCAGGGTTCGCTCCTGTCCCCGCCGCGGAGGGAGCACCCCGAGGATAGAGCCACCCCCGGGGACAGCAGCCCCTGGGGCTCGGGGGAGGATAACGTCACGTTTCCCCGGATCAATGCAGATTTTGGTTCGGAGTTATTAGCCCGGTGTCATAAACTATCTGAAAACCACAGAAGTAAAGTGATGGATCTCTCTGTTTGCCTGCTCCGCGGGGTTTTTAAGTACCCGGGTCCCTCCAGGCAGCGGTTCGATATCGGAGCGGACACAAATCACCGAGGCAGGGCCGGATTTTGGGGGCATCGCTCAGGCTCTGCTGCTTTCCAGCTCTCGGCCGTGACCAGGGGAGCTCCCCCGGGCTCCTCGGGGGTGCTGAGGGGGCTCCGGGGGTGTCCTTGTCCCACAGAGGGGCAGTTTGGGGTGGTTCTTGTGTGGTTCGGGCATCACTGGGTGATTAAAGTGAAGCTGGTGCTGGTAAAGCAGCAGGACCGCACCCCCAAACTGGGGCTCAGAGCCTGAATCTGGGGCTCACCCGTCCCCTGGGTGCCCTTCTGGGGTGTCCGTGCCACAGCAAGGCTGTCCCTGCAGCCCGGAGGTGTCGGGGTGTCCCAGGTTCGCTTTTTAAAGCTCTTTCTGGTGCCATTTCCCGGTGGTTTTATCTCCGGGCCGCTGCATTTTCCCTCCCTCCCTCCTCATTCCCCGCCTGCCTCGGGCTGCTCCCTGCTTTGCCCCCGTCCCTGCGGGCTCCCCCTCGAAACCCACCAGAATGAAGCTCTCCAAGGAGAAATTACCCCGGCAAAATAAACCCCGACAAAATAAACCCCATAAAATTACCCCGACAAAAGAAACCGGACAAAATAACCCCACAAAATAAACCCCGCACAAAAACCCCGCACAAAATAACCCCGCAAAGGCGATTCCGGGCAGCCGGAGNCGTGCCTCGCACACATTCCCGGGCTCTTTGTGCCTCTGCCGCGGGATGGAAGCAGGTGCAGCTTCCTGGGTTCGTGCTGAGGCCCGAGTTTGGCCCCTAAAGTGTTAAGTGAGTGCTAAGCCCTATAAAATTTCCCTTTTCAGCTACTATTTCTGCACAAAAGGCTCTCCGCGACGAGATACGCCAAAGCATCTGATGAAGTAATATGTCTATTCTCATTTGTGACATTTATTATTAACAGGGAAAAGAAACAAAAACCCCACCAGATCGCAGTCAGAAAGAACTCTTAATTGAAGCACCATTGTGCCGTGGTAACTGCCATTAAATTAATCTGCTGCATTCCTTTCCACCCACACGCTTTAAAACTTCCTGGTTATAATTAGAACCATTTAAAACCAATTTGACACTCCTCGGAGGATGCAGTTCAGCTGCTTAATATGGTGAGACTCTGGTGAAAGGAGCGGGAAGGGCTGAGAGCAAGCTGGGGCTGCCGGGGAGGGCAGAGCCGGGAGCTGCTGCTGCTCCCGCCCGGGATCGCAGCTCCAGGGGAAATTCGGGTTTAGCTCTGCTCTGAGCCTGCCCCATCCCGGCTGTCCCACGGGGGATGCTCCTGCCCGGAGCATCCCTCACCCAGAGTCCCCCCGGTGCCGGGCAGGCGATTTTGGGAGGTTTTTGTTTTGTTTTGGGAGCCCCTCGAACTCTTCCCTCCTTTGCCAGCTGGGAAAGGGCCCAAAGCCAATAATTCCCCAATGGAAAAGCGTTTGGGTGTTTCGGTGTGGGGAAAAGGCGCCTGAGAGTGGATTTTTTTGGGGACTGGGGGGATTCAGAGGTGCGGCGATGCCNACGGTCCTGGCAGGGAAAAGGGGAAGGATCGGGGCTGAGGGAGCCCACTGCACCCCCGGTAATTAGCGCCGGGCCTTAATGAGGGCAGCTCGCAGGGGAGGCCCGGGGCTGTTCCAGGGATCCGTGGGNAGGCTCTCCGCGACGAGATACGCCAAAGCATCTGATGAAGTAATATGTCTATTCTCATTTGTGACATTTATTATTAACAGGGAAAAGAAACAAAAACCCCACCAGATCGCAGTCAGAAAGAACTCTTAATTGAAGCACCATTGTGCCGTGGTAACTGCCATTAAATTAATCTGCTGCATTCCTTTCCACCCACACGCTTTAAAACTTCCTGGTTATAATTAGAACCATTTAAAACCAATTTGACACTCCTCGGAGGATGCAGTTCAGCTGCTTAATATGGTGAGACTCTGGTGAAAGGAGCGGGAAGGGCTGAGAGCAAGCTGGGGCTGCCGGGGAGGGCAGAGCCGGGAGCTGCTGCTGCTCCCGCCCGGGATCGCAGCTCCAGGGGAAATTCGGGTTTAGCTCTGCTCTGAGCCTGCCCCATCCCGGCTGTCCCACGGGGGATGCTCCTGCCCGGAGCATCCCTCACCCAGAGTCCCCCCGGTGCCGGGCAGGCGATTTTGGGAGGTTTTTGTTTTGTTTTGGGAGCCCCTCGAACTCTTCCCTCCTTTGCCAGCTGGGAAAGGGCCCAAAGCCAATAATTCCCCAATGGAAAAGCGTTTGGGTGTTTCGGTGTGGGGAAAAGGCACCTGAGAGTGGATTTTTTTGGGGACTGGGGGGATTCAGAGGTGCGGCGATGCCGCCCCGATGCTCTGCCTGCCTCGGGCTGAGGAAATCTCGGAGGATGCTCCGCCAGGGTCGGGTTTGGGGAAGGCGCTGCGGGCCCCGAGGTGCGGCTGTTCCCCGGGAGAGCAAACAGAGAAACCCGCGGGTGTCACTTCTGCAAAGCTGTTCCTGCTGCCCGCCCTTCCCTGTCCCCTCGGAACCGCCCGGGTGCCGCTGTTTGATGCTATCGAGGGCTCGCAGCGCATCCCGCCCGCCCCGGGGCTCCGCGGGCTCCCCGCAGCCCGGGCGGGCCCCGTGAGTCACGGCACCTCCGCTGTCACCTTCTGCTTCCTCCTGCACCCGCGGTGCCTGCGGGGCCCTCTGCTCGCCAGGGGCCCGCACTTCCTCACCCTCGGCCGGGGCCGTTCCCTCCCGGGCTCCCGGCGGCTCCAGGGCGGCGGTTCCCGGGGCCCCGTCCCCGGTCTGTGCCCCCGGGGCCGGGCTGGGCTGCGATCCCCGCGGGTCCCGTGTCCCGCCCGGCCCTCGGGACGGGAAAAGCGCAAAATTCGGGGGCTCTGGAGGTGTCTGAGCCCCCGGCAGGGCTGGGACAGCTCCCGGTGCTGCTCCCGGGGCTGCTCCCGGGGCTGCTCCCGGGGCTCTCGGGCCACCGGAGCCCTTCCGAGCGGAACATTTATCCCTTCCAGGCCAGCCCCACTCTCCCCGTGCCAGCACCTCCCCTGTCCTCGCTGTCCCTCGGGTGTCCCTCGGGTTCGTCCCCCTCTCCCTCCCGGTCTCCGTGCCCCGGGTGGGCCCTGTCCCGCTCCCAGCAGTGCCAAGGAGAAGGAAATCGCGGATTTTCCCCCAAACCAGGCCCCTGCTGTGGGACAGGACCCCCGGTTGGGGCTGGGGAGCTGCAGGCGTCTCTGCAGGGCTGGGCTGGCATCACTGCCCGGCACATTCTCCTTCTTTTGGTTGTTTTATTTTATTTTTTCAATACACAAACTCCATCTTTTTACATTTTGAATTTCCCCCTCCTTCCTCCCTGGAGCACGATCAGCCCCCCCAGAGCCCAGAAGTTATTTTTGCTTTTGTCTAATCTCTGTCGCTTGGCTTTGGGTTGGGCCTTTTGAATTCTTTTTTTTACTCTATTTTATTTTACTCTTCCCCCCGCTGCCTCTCGCTACTCCGTAATTTTTTCCCAACTTTGGAAGCGCGAACTTCGGAGTGGCCAAAAACCAACCAAGCAAAAACCAACAAAACAAAGCGAGGCTATTTGTCCCTGCCCCGCTCACTCTTCACAGACGCTGCGTGCCTGGAGCTGCGGGGGGGGAACGCGAACCAGGGAGCTCCGGCCAGACCGGGAAATCTGCCCGGGGGAGGAGAAGGGGAAACGGCTCCATCCTGCAGCTCCGCAGCCCAGATGGGCTCGGAGGGGCGGAATTCGGGATTTCCCCGCTCCGGGGGCTCAGCCCGGCTCCTTTCCCTCCTCCCTGCCGGGGTTTGTTCTTTGCCTCTCGCTGTGACATTTCCCCGGCTCCCTCCCGCCCTGGGGGTCACAGAGGGACGGGTCGCCTCTCCCTGTCCCCCACCCCGCAGGTCACAAAGCCTCACACCTTGATAAATTTGGGTTATTTTGCACATTGGGGTTTAATTGTCCAATTCCAGCTCCAGGTGATGCAGTCCCATCCTTCGTGTTCCTCCCTGTTTGTGCTTTAGGGCCTGAGCACTTGTACCAGATTTGGAGAGGATTTTTTTAAATTCTTACACAAAAAAAGAAAGCTTTTGTATGCATTTGTACACAAACTTTGATAAGAAATGCTGACTCAGAAATGCCAGGTAATTTCAGATTATTTGCTTTAAGGCACTGGCAGTGATGTGTGGCAGAAGCTGATGGGCCAAGAAACGCTTATAATGCAATTAAAAAATAATTGGCTTCTGACTGTGATGGCGTGGATTGTGACACTTGTATCGAGAGAAAACAGAATAAAAGTTTTTAAAAAGCTGCCCAAACCCTGGGTCAGAAAGGAGTAAAATTGACACAGCATTGTCCTTGGTGTGCAGGAGAAGGATTTGTTTTGTGTCCCTGCTCTGTGCAGAGCTGAGTGACCCTGGCTGAGCTCAGAGCTGCACCCTGGGCATCACAGAGCCCGGAATACACGGAATTAAAACTCCAGGCACAGAGGGAGCCCTTCCTTTGTGTGCCCAGGGAGCCGCCGGGGCTGTGCCCTGCCAGGGCGGCGCTCCCAGGGGCTGCCCCGGGCGGTGACACCGCAGCACTTAACGGCCCCGGGCTGTCCCCAGCCCTTCCCTGGGTCGGTTCTCTCCATTTGCTCTATTGATTTGGATGCTGGAGTGAGGGGTGGCGATGCTTTAATGCTGTTTTCATTGCGTTATTTTGATGCTGTTTTCACTGTGTTATTTTGATGCTGTTCTGTTTTTATTGGGGAGCTGGGCATTGTGGAATAAATGGAATTATCGCTGTGTTTTGGTGAACCCGAGGCTGCTGCGGCCAGGGCTGAAGGTGATTTGGGGTTTTCCTCGTGGCACTTTGGGGTGGTGGTGAGAACCTGGCCCTGCTGAGCCCCCAGCCCGTGCTGGGTGTCCACAAACCCAACCCAGCCCAGCCCTGCACACCTTGGGTGCCTCCCACATTAAATATAAATGGGGAGAAAATTACCTTAATCAAGTCTAAGCAGGATTGATTAATATTTTAGTAAAAACCTCACACTGGAGTTTAACAGACTGGTTAAATCTCAGCTGGAAAAACCACTGTGGTTCCCCACCAGATTTTTTTTTTTTTTTCCTTAAACCCAGCCTGGTTTCCAGGGCCCCTCTCTGCCTGCGGGGCCTGCACTGGGGCTGCTGGGGAGCTCTTTGCCCTTTAGCTGAGCAAATTATCAGCGGTTGAAAAAGGCCCCTTCTCCCCCTCCCGGCTCCCTTTTATAGGTACAATAATCAGATAAAATATTTCTGGAAGACTATTTACAAACCCCCCCGTCCCCATCAATCTTACGGTTAAGAAGGAGCAGAGGAAGAAATCTTAACCTCAAGAAGCTGCTAATGCAACCGAGCTCTTTAATGGTGGGGTGGAGATCTTCTTTTTTTTCCTGCTGCCATTACTATGGAATACATAATAACATCAATAATTAAATATAAATTGGATTTAATATTTTATGCTGGCGACATGTAATTTACACTCTACCCGAGAAATCAAAAGGTCACGTCTGAAGAGGAGGGAAGGAGGGGAAGGGAGAGGGGCTGGTCCCTGAGATGAGTCTGGGGTTGGGAGGCTCAGAAAAATTGCTCCAGGGAGAGGAGCAGAGCTTTGTTTGGGGTGAAAAATGAAAAGTTTGGGTTGGATTGTGGTGTGGGGGTTGCTCCTGCTCTGTCCAGTGCTGGCTCTGGGCTCAGTAGTGGATTTAGGGGTGATTTAGGTGTGATTTAGGGGTGATTTAGGGGTGATTTAGGTGTGATTTAGGGGTGATTTTGGGGTGATTTAGGGGTGATTTTGGGGTGGTTTAGGGGTGATTTTGGGGTGGTTTAGGGGTGGTTTGGGGCTGGGCTGAGGGGCAGGGTGGGATCCCCATCGCTGCTGTCCTGGAGGAGAGGCCAGCAGAGCTCCCCTGATCGATCCCTGCGGGCTGGGGCAGCTCTGGGTGTCCTCCAGCCCAGCAGCTCCATTAACACCGTGGTAATTCAGGAACTGCTGGGCTATTTCTGCAGTGGGAGGATTTTCAGCCTTTTATTCCTCTCCCTGTTGGGTCATCGAAGATTTGGCTGATTTTCCCCTCCACTCCCGGCGTTTTGTGCCCAACAGCCCCAGCTCTCTTTGCCATGAGCTTCACATCTTCGATTAATTAAAAATAGGATTAATCAAACCCATCCTAGGCCGATGTGGGGCTCTCCCAGCTCTCAGCCCTGGGTTTGTGTCCCCTCCCAGGCTGGGGACAGAGGATTTGTCCCCTCAGAGGGATCCTGGCTCAGGGCTGTGGGCAGGGAGGGCTGGGGCTCCTCGGGGCTGCCCAGCACAGGTTTCTCTGCAAGGGAGGCTTCTGCTTTTTGGAAGGTTGTGCAACACCTCTGGGCAAAGCCATTCCTGATTCTTCTTCTCCTTCTCCCCCGGGGTGGGTTAAAGTGGGGAAGTTGGGGGGAACCAGCCCTGGGGGCGGTTTGGGTTTGGGGTCTCACCTGGCACGAATGTGGGGGAGGCAGGTGGAGGGGCTGGGGCTGCTGGGGATGTGAAAATGAGGTGGAAGCTCTGGAGAGGGAATAAATCCTTTTTGTGCACTGGGGGAGGCTGCTGGAGCTGCTGGGGGGGATTTGGCTCTCCCCTGGTGGAGGGGGGGTTTGGCTGCCTGGGATGTCCCTCAGGGACACTGCACAGGCAAGGAAAACCCCTGGGTGCACCCTTGGGTGCTCCTTGAGGGTGGACACCCCCCACCCACCCTGGGAGTCCAGGATGCAGAGCTGGAAGCGCCTGGATCTGATTTTGGGTCAGTTTTGCCCAGATTCAGTCGCTGCCATCGCATCCTGGAGGGTTTTGCTGCTGTGGCCGAGGTGGAAAATCCTCCCTGAGCCTGGGGCTCATTGAATTTTTGTTTGTTTGCTTTGGTCTCTGTGGCCAAGTGAAGTAAAATCCCCACAGCAGCAGAGTTCAGGGGCCACAAACCCCTCAGACCTCTCAGGAGAGGGCAGAAAGTGCCCGGCCTGGGCAAAGCCACAGCAGGGGCCAGAAGGGCTCAGTTGGGCTTTTCACAGAGCCCCAGCCCTGATGGAAGAATTTGGGAAAGGCTGGGTCAGACAGGACCTGGAGCAGCCTGGGATGGTGGGAGCTGCCCCTGCTGGGACAGGATGGGCTTTAGGGTCCCTTCCAGCCCCCCAAATCCCCTAATTCTGGGAAATGGGGCAGACCCTGCCCCACACCCTGCTGGGGTTGATCCTAATTTGGTTTTTGGCATTGCCTGGGGGTGCCAAGTGCTGCCTTTTAGGGCACAGCTCCTCTGGGGGCCCTCAGCATTTTGGGGCCTGAGCTGAGCTCCCCCAAATCACCCAAGGCTGAGCTTTATAGGGCCATTATCCCTTCACAAGGCTTTGGAAGCCTTGGAAAGAGCCACTTGTGTTTTTGTCGGGATTTAAAAGGTTTTGATCAAAAATGGGGCTTTTTCCACCTCCTGCCCTTCCCTTGATCAGCACCTGCCCCGGGAGCAGGAAGGATCTAATGAACTGCAGGAGGATGGGACTGCCCTGCCCTCCGAGGGCTCCTTCCCTGCATTTATTGCGTTTTTCCAAGGCGAGTGTGGAAAATCCCCATAAACCCTGCACTGCTGCAGCTCCCGGTGCCCCTGGGAGTGGAAACACCTGGAATTCAAAGGGCACTCCGGACTCTGCTGGCTCTTAATGGCAAATTTCCATTTTAGGGGTGGGATAACGTGACTGGGGGCTGCCTTGCTTGGCACAGGAGACACTGGGATTTGCTGGGGCTTTGAGGTTTGGGAGTTTTTGGTGGAGGAGAAAGTTTTTGGGTTTCTGCAGAGGGTCAGGGCCCTCCTCTGTGCACCTCTGACCCCTGTGCAGGATTTTTGGGGGCACAACTGTGACAACCCCACTATGAACCAGCCAGGAGTCACCTCAGACTCAGCATTTTCCACTTTTAATGCCCCAAATCCAAGGAGCCCCACACCATTCTCGCCCTGAAGGGCTGAGCTGCTCCAGCTGCTCAGAGCCCCGTGGATCTCGGGTTATTTTCCATCTTTATCCATCCCCAGGTGCGGCAGGAATGGCTCCCTCCAGGCCGTTCAGAGCTGCCAGACGCTTCAGGGCTGCTCTTTGCAAGGTGCTGCTTTATGGCCGGGCAGGGCCGCCCTGAGGAAGGGCTGGGTGTGATTGATGGCCGGGATTGCATCCCCGAGCTGAGCCCGAGCTGAGCCCCGGGCTGAGCCCCGGGCTCTGAGCCCTCCCTGCATCCCCGAGCTGAGCCCTCCCTGCAGCCGCTCTGGCCTCGGCAGTGCCGCAGGAATGCCCCGAGGAGGGGCAGAAATTCACCTTTAACCGGGGGTGCTGCCCGCAGCAGCTCTGGGGGAGCCGGGCAGGGCGGTGCCAGCTGAACTGCCCGAGTCTGGGCTTGGATTTAGGGTTAATGGTGATGTTGATCACAGAATTTTGGCAGCCCAGGGTGGTTTGGGTGGTTTGGGAGTTTAAAATCCACCCAGTGCCTGGGCAGGGACAGCTCCCACTGTCCGGGGTGTCCCAGCCTGGCCTGGGCACTGCCAGGGATCCGCTGCTCCTCCCGTGCCAGGTCCCCACCCCTCCCTGAGGATGAATTTCCTCCCAAATTCCCGTCTCGATTTCTCCTCTGTGCGTTTAAAACCATCCCCCCTGTCCTGTGGCTCTGCCCGTGGAAATTCCCTCTCCCCGTGTTCTGCAAACCCCGCGGGGCTGCAGGAACCTCCCCAAATCCTTCCCCTCTCCAGCACCGAGGGTGTCCGGAGCCCTTCACTGCAGGCAGCTCCAGGGAGAGACAAACCCGAGTGCGAATCCTCCCGAATTCCACTCGCGGTGTGAAATCCTCGCTTTATTTCCATCCCAGAGATTTTCTGCTGGGTTCACCTCCCCCGAGGAGCTCCCCGGGCGGGGTCGGTCCCTGCAGGGAGCTGCAGCAGCTCCTCCCTTGCACCTTTTGCAGCGCGGAGCAATTACAGGCAGCGGCTCTGCCTCCCCGGCCCCTGTCACGTCCCATTAACTTCGAGTTCAGCACTAATCCCTGCCCCGAAATGGATAATGAAAGACGTTCAAAATATATCAAAATGGCATCGGTATTGATTTATTAATGCTAGGGAATGCTGCCCTAATTGAATTTAGGTCCAGGAAGTCAGTTAATGCAGCTGACAGTGATACAGGAATTCAATCTCCCCAGCGCACTGAGTTAGGACTGTTTTCTTCTCTCTTTGTTGTCAGTTGGATAAATAACAAATCAATTTAAATTTCAACGAGGTTGCTAAAAACAAGGCAGGCTCTGCGCGGGGCCAATGGCTCACCCGGGGCTTGGGCAGCCGGGGAAGGTCAGGAGGCTCCTCGGGGAGCACCCCTGGGTGCTCTGAGGGTCTCCTGGGCGTTTCTGGGGTGCAGAGCAGGGGCTGTGTCAGTAAATCCTGCTTGGGTCCCTTTCCCGCTGATCCTGACTCGGAGAATTCGGAATCTTCTCCCAGCCCCACCTGGGCTGGGACCTGCAGCTCCTGGGGACCCTCCCAGGGTTTTGGGGTTTTCTCCCTGCCTGACCTGACCAGAAAATCCAATATTCCCTGGGTTTTTTGGGAGGGGATGCAATCAGAAATCTCAGCACGACAGCAGGAGCTGCCCTTGGGCGCTGCCTCTCTCAGCATCCCCTCAGCACCTTCAACTCTGGGTGCTGAACTCATCCATGAGCTCCTGCTCCAAGCTCAGGCAAGAAATGTTTGTTCCTAACCGAGTTTAGGATTAAAAACCAACCCTGCTCCCCTGCAATGGCAGAGCCCAGTACTTCAGAGTCGTCATTTTTCATTTCTCAGCGCTTTTATTTTAAAACTTCAGCTCAAACCCACCCCCCTCGACCTTAATCCTGCGTTTGCTCTCCAGCCCTGCTGGGGTTGGTATGGTCAAGGAGGCAGAGGAGCCTGAGTTAATTAAATCAACAGCTAACAGTGGAGGTTACCCACAAAAGTGAACCTTGGTGCCCCTAAAACCACTGACCAGAGAATGGCTGGAAAAAAACAAAACCACAGTTGGAGTGAAATGGAAAAAGAAATCTTCAGCTCTATATCACTTCAGCCAGCCACAGGTATCAGAATATTAATTGCTCTTTGACTTGATTTTGTTGTGGGATTAAGGGCACATTGTGGCTTATGAAGATCTTCTAGGAGCCACAAGGATGGATGCAAAATCCATCTCGGCAGCGTTTCTGAGCCTGCTGGAGCCCGGGGCTGCTGCAGGAGCTGCGGCTCCTCCTGCCCCAGCCCTGCTCCTGTCCCGGAGGGATCCCGGGGGCTGGGTGGGATCCTCCGGAGCTTTGGGCTGTGCTGATTCTGATTTCTCTGCAGAGAAAGCTCCGGGTGCTGCTCCTGCCTCTCCCTCTGCTCTCTAATCCCGATGGATGCTCCAGCAGGGAAATTCGCAGGGGGAAACCTCGTGTGGGAGGAGATTGTGGAACGTTTGGAAGGGTTTGAGGCAGGGATGAGCTGCACTTTGGGATTTCCTCTCTCCTGCAAGGGGCTCTGGCTCCTCGGGTGCTGGGGGGTCCCTGTGTGTCCCTGTCCCTTCTCCCTGGGTATCCCCGTCCATTCTGGGCGTTTCCATCCCTTCTCCCCGGGTGTATCCATCCCTTTTCCCTGGGTATCGCTGACTCCTGGGCATCCTCATCCCTTTTTCTGGGTGTCCTCATCCCTTTTTCTGGGTGTCCTCATCCCTTTTTCTGGGTGTCCTCATCCCTCCAGGCTGAGCCTTCCCCCTCCAAGCTGAGCCTTTCTTTAGTCTGAGCCTTTCCTTAGGCTGAGCCTTCCCTGCAGTTTTCATTTCCTGGGCAGAGCCAGGGCCAGAGATGGAAGCGGAGATTCCTCCAGACACAAGACAGCCCCTGCTCCCTGCAACCCCCTCCATCATTAACACCCGGAGATGTTAATTACAGCCCAGATTACCTCAGAGAGGCCTTGCTCAGGAGCCTGAACGTTGGAATAATTTTATTTTTCCATAATGCTGTTGCTGTTTGGGATGGGGGGAGTTGGGGTTGTTTTCATTTCTGGCCAAATCTTCCTTTGGGATTTGCTTTGTTTCTGTTGTAAATGCGTTTCACTCGGGCAATAATTAACATTTTCTGCCTAGTCCTGACTGGCCAGAGGCTTCCTGCCTGCTGTGGGTGTGGGCAGGGGCTGCCTCCATCCCTGGAGAGGCCGAGGAGGATGAGGATGAAGGGATATTTGGAGGATCACCCTGCTCCCTTTGGAGGAGATGGAAAACCTCCAGCTGCTGTCAGGGCCTGGCTCAAGCCCTCATTCCTGTCCCCTCCTGGGTGTCCCAGCCCCTCCCCAGCCCTGGGGGATGCCCGGAGGTGCCCTGAGCTCCTGGAAAGGCTCCGGGTGCGGGGCTGAGGCCGAGGCCAGGCCGGGGACAGGAGGATCCTCAGGTGGAAGTGGGAGAGGAGCTGAAGCAGAAGCAGGAGGGTGGTGAACCACCCTGCCTGGTTGTCCCCGGGGGTGACCCTGTGCTCTGCCCTGTGCCCTGCCCTGTGCCCTGCCCTGTGCTCTGCCCTGTGCTCTGCCCTGTGCCCTGCCCTGTGCCCTGCCCTGTGCCCTGCCCTGTGCCCTGCCGTGTGCTGTGCCCTGCCCTGTGCTGCCCAGGGCGGTGGCCTGGTGGCCCCGTGGTGGCCTTGCCCTGCTGGGGTGGTGCCAGGGTGAGCCCTTTGCCGAGGGGCCCTGCCAGCCGTGCCCACCCTCCCTCCCTGTGGTGACATCGGGGCTGGCAT
>VXBR01002517.1:378996-393328 GCA_013400215.1 Cisticola juncidis | reverse complement strand
TAGTTTGGGGGACCCACTAGACTGGAAAATGTCTTCCTTTGTAAACATTTCTGAAAGGATGGCCTGCATGTGTGAGGTGTCTCAAGACAGCCGAAGTGATTTTTTCCAATTACTTTGCTATTTCCTTTATTTGGGTCTTTGAAAGACCTTGAAGATCAATACCTCCATGAAAAGAATTAAAAATCAGTCTTTTAGAATGCTGTGTGCCAAGGCTTTATGTGAAAATTGGTATTTATGTGTTTAATACATAAAAGTTTGATTGATATGTTAGAGACTAGCTGAAGTCAATGTGACTGCAGGTTACTACTCAAGTGTTTCGGTGTTGTTTTATTTGACAGTAATTGTACAGGAGATTAGCATGTATCAGTGACTTTGTGGACTGTTCTGACCCTGGTGTGACATAGTCTTGCTCGCCCTTACTAGAGTCTCAGTGAGGGAATCTTATGCTTTGTTTTCTAAGAAATGTTCCAATGTCTGCATTTTGCTGCCAATATTTTATACTTATTTACGGATAATATTTTGGCATGTTTAGGGGTTTTTTGGCTTTGTGTATGTGTCCTTTATCTGTGAAGTTGGAACCATTGTTATAAGATAAGGCCATGCACCAGGTGAATGCTATTTAATACTGTTCAGAAAATTCTGAAACAGTTAAAATTTTAAAGCTCAGACTTTTGCCTCTGAAAGCTGAAGAGGGAGATTTTATGTATGTATTTTCAAATGAAAAAAAAATCATTTTAAAGCCCTTAAAATACTTAAAGTTTTATTTTCAAAGGCAAATACGGTAGGTCAGTGCTTTAACAATACTTGCTGTCCTTTTTATTAATAATCAAATAATATAAATAGTGTCAAAATAGTGAAATCTGTACTTTTGCACACATGAATGTATATTGATGAATTGTATCCGAGAATTTTGGAGTGCACAGCTTCATCTATATTGGTAAATGGGAAAACTGAAGTGGAAGGCCTTGCAGCCCCTTGGACAGTAATATTTGTTCTACATCTACAGTAAGAACATCTGTACAGGAAGAAATGGCAAGCTGGGGAAAATTTTGTTCTACAATTTAATATAGAAGTCATTTTAGGTGTAAGGCTGAAGATTTCTTTTTCTTTTAAAGATTACAAATAATCAAAAGTTTTTGTGGGCTGCTGCAGGATTCTTTTTTGTATTTCTAATCTATTTACCAAAGGCATTTTCAAGTGTCCTAGTTGTTACTCAAATGATGAGTCCCTGAGGTTGGAATCCTCTCTAAGCAGTTTTCTAATGCTATTTATCCAGTGTATTCCTGCTCTAATGAAAGCAGTAGGTTTTATATCAAGACATGCCAGGTACTGAAGATAGTTGATTATGTTCTCTGTAGGAAACTTTGAAGTAAGAAACTTGATTTGTCTCCATTGAGAATGGAGAAATGGGGGAACTTCCTGACCCTATTAGAACACTGCACTGTATCTGTAGGATACTTTGTGGTCTTCAGTGATAGCCCAAAAGTGCTTTTGGTTATTGGTGTGTTTAATGACATGCACAGGAAAGCAAGGAGAGACTTTATAGAGTTATTTAATGGAATCAAATAATGGTTCTAGATGGGTATAAAAGGTTGAGTATTTTTAATCAGACTCTTTTGTCAGTGCTAAACAAATAAAAGTCAATATTTAATATTATCAGAGATAAGTCAGCCTTTGAATAATGCTCAAACTACTCTACAATAATGTAACTCAGTTTAAGAATGTCAATGGCAACATTATTTGCTGTAAATTTTAGCAAAATGTATTGGTTCATGATGGTCTTAGTTTTGAGGATTTTAAAAAATAATAATTTAACCAAAATATCTAAAACTATTTTCTTGTTCTTCTAAAAACTGTGAAAGTAGTACATGATTTATAATCACCTCCTGTGCTGCAGAATATGCTGTTGAATAAATTATATTGTTCCATATGTAAATACTGTAGAGAGGAATGGAGGAAGAATCATAGAATATCTTGAGTTGGAAGGGACCCATCAGGATCATTAAGTCCAACTCCTGGCCTTGCACAGGACAACCCAGGAGTCACACCATGTGCCTGAAAGCATTATCCAAACACTTCCTGAACTCTATAAGGCTTGGTGATGTGACCACTTCCCTGGGGAGCCTGAAGAGCCTGCATCCAGCAATTGGAAGAGCTTGAGGAAAACTCAAAAGAGATCAGTGGAGCCCTTGAGGCACAGGAGAAGCAAAATATCCTTTTCCTTCCCCCTTGTATTGTTTTTTTAACCAAAACTATGTTAATTTTAATTTTGGAGAATATCATACTTTACTAAATCAGATGAAATTTTTTGGTATTTTGGTCTAAGATTCAAAGTTTTTTGATTTATTTTAGATTTGAAAGTGCTGTTTGAGACAGAGGTGCTCAAAGGAGCAGAGGAAGAGAATCCTCCCATTTCATCATGAGATAGGAATGAATGTGGGAGACCATCCTGTGTCCTGAGACAAAAAGATCATACTTTTAATAATTCACTCCCTTAGTATTAACTGTTTCCAAGACAGATAACTTTTCTATGAGCCGAATGCCAATATCTTTGTGTACTGAAAGAAGCATCTCATACACCTTGGAAAACTGGGTAGTAAAGGAGAAGCTAATCCTGAAGACAGTACTTGCACAGCTTTCCTTTGCAGATGAAATAGGTCTAGTCTCAATTGATGCACCACAGTCAAGGCTGGAAATGCCTTGGCTCCTCTTCTCCTCCAGGCAACCTCAGTCTTTCACCAGTCTTGTAATACTGTAGCTTCCAGAGGGAAGCTGGTTGCTTTGAAAGCCTCATAATAGCTCAAAAGCCAGGTGTTGACCCACACAATAGTTTAAATCACTTTCCACAAAGGACAAACTAAGTCTCTGTATGTGGAAGACAGGTATGATTTCATGTCTGCAGATCTCTCTTGATATATCCAGGAGGAATATATATCCATCTCTTCCCTCTGCTACCACCCAGCCACTAAAAGGCATCTGTGTTTTCAGTCATACACACAGAGACAGTGACCATCTTCAGAACTGCGAAACCCGCTATCTTCTTTGTGACTCTCTTCACGATGACAGATACGTTGTGAAAGTTTAAGTGGCCTTGGGGAAAAATGTAACTTTTTACAATAACTTTTTTGTTGCATTTACAGGTATTGAATATATCCACAGCTCAAGAATGGTAGTCTAGCCACTTTAAAGCAATGTTTCTTTTGTTTTCCGTTGCTCCTTATGAATTTCACTGTGCATATTTTGATGGGGAAATGCCCTCTAAAGCCGAGAGAAAGTCTTCCACTCACATGGTAGATGTCCATCTACATCTTTATGCATTATTAATGTCATAGACTCAGCAAGGGCTTGTGGTTCTTTGTTTTATAGGGAAAGAAAATGAAGTTTAAGAACTTGTCTACTTAAGGTGAACTAGGTAATGGAATAAGGAAAAAGAGTTTAAAAGCTTGTTCAGCTCTTGGGATTTGGAGGCACAGTATGGAAGATTTCGCGTCTTGCCTGAATAAACTGACGTGGAAGAAATTTAAAGCATGGACAAACTTCTTCAGCACTTTAGCAATGGCAATTACAGCCAGCAGATGTATTGAAGAGATCTCAAAGCAGCATCACCTGCTGTAAACTCCCCCATTTGCAATATTGCTACATAGCAGTCAGCACTGTCCAGTAACAGCTGATGCAAATTGCAATGAAAATTCTGTCATATTCAGGTAAAGATCAAATTTGGTTTCTTTTATATAAGTCCCATGAAGCACATCAAGGTTGTTATCACAGAATCACAGAACTGTTGAGGATAGGGGGCAGCTCTGGGCCCATCTTGTCCAACCCCCCTGCTCAACTGCAGCCATGCACAGCCAGATACCCCGGCCATGCCCAGACAGACCCTGAACAACTGCAGGGATGGAAACTCCACAGCACCTCTGGGCAACCCATTCCAGTGCTATACAGATGAGATTAAAAACGGGTCACCCTCACAGTAAAAACGTTTTTTCAGGTGTTCAGAGGGGTAGTCCTACATTTCAGTTTGTGCCCACTGCCTCTGGTTCTGTCACTGGGCATACCTGAAAGGAGCCTGGCTCTGTCCTCTTTGCAGCCTCCTTTCAGATGTGCTGATAAGATGCCCCTGAGCTTTCTCTTTGCTAGCTCAATAGTCCCTTTCTAATAGAAGAAATGCTCCAGTCTCTTAGTCATCTTCATGGCCCTTCACTGGACTCTTTCCAGTATCTTCATATGTCTTTTGTGCTGAGCATCCCAGTACTGGACACAGTATGCAGACAACCTCCCCCATGCTCAGTAGAGGGTAAGAAATCACCCACCTCGATCTGGTGCTTTCTCTAGCACAGCTTAGGATGCCCTTTACCTTCTCTGCAGCAAGGACACATTGCTGGCTCATTTTCTATCATAAACACTGCAGGAACATCCTTTCCACCGTTGTGGTATTCAAATCCTGAAGACATTCCTGGAGGTTACTGGTGCCTGAAGCACACTACCTATTTTGAGATCCATAGGAAAGAGAAATACCTGGAGTCCACAAAACTGTCATCAGAGATTTAGAAAATCAAATTGTTGAGGAGAAAATTTTCTTTACCTTCTCATAATTTTTCCTCCACAGACCAAATAAAACTATCAGTGTGTACAGAAGCTTTCTGTGAAGGTTGGGGTGATGAAATTGTCATATCATACCTATAATGATCAAAACAAGATGTAGAGCAAGAAGATTTCCATTAGTATTTCAAAATTCTTTATAAAGACAGTGGAGCATAGGAACTTGATCATAGGAAGGTTTTTGGAAACATTTTAATTGGATATTTTTTCATAAGAGATAAAACAGACAGGATGGGCAGCTAATTTGCTCTTGGAGTTGTGATACTGACCACATTATGATAATGTGATAATTTTCTGGCCTCTGGGACAAAACCCAGAAATGCTTTATCTTTCACAATTCTAGTAACCAAAGTACTGGTCCCTAAATCCTGACAGACCCACCTGCTCTCAAAGGCAACCCTTTTAATCCTGGACAAAGCAGTCACTAAGAGTCGATTAAAGGGATTTCAAACCATGTATAAAATGTGTTTGAAGTCAAAATAGGATATATCTTAATCCATTTCCAACGCCAAATATTCTTTAAAGACATTATGTGCCTAGTATAGGCTTTTTCCTCTAGTTAGTCATGTGAAGGCAAGACAGTGTCTGTTTTTAATGCTAAATGCCAATCCTCTGTAATTTTACTTGGCTTATATTTTTTATTGCTTTTAAACAAATAATGTGTGCAGAATAATTAGATTTAATAAACAGCTAATTACTGCAGCAAATGTTTGAAGAGTTTATTATTCAGACGTATAGATTGCTGACGTGAATTCTTCAGGAATTCAGTGAAAAAAATTCAGATGTCTTATGAGACCTAGTAAAGCAAAATTATCATACTGATTTAAAATGTAATTCTGTTTTGCAAAAGTACTACAAGCATTGAATTTGTAATTATCATATTTTTAATCTCATCTGTAAAGACATTTCCAGACCCATCCGAATCCCTTTCGAATTCTGGATTACTTTTAGATTACTTTTGGAAAAGAGTTATATATAGCTTGCAACTTCTGGATATTTGGCTGCTGACCTAGAAACAGAAAGGTTCAAATTCTCTTTTTTTGAAACTTCTGACTCTTCTTTCATCTGGAAAATGCTACTGACTCCTCTTGCCCTGAAAATAAAAATTCAAGCGCAGAAAGAAGCGGAAAACACTCTGTGACTTCATGAATTTAGAAACTTCAGCCAAGCCCTACCAGGGATGAAATAAATAGCCATAATTAACCCATCAATGAGGAATCTTGAAATACCACCCTACAAGAAACTTAATCTAAACAGCAAAGGAATGCCATCTAGAAACTTAAACCCAAAAACTGCAGAACAAAAAGTTTTNCCCGTCCCACCTCTGCTTCACCTCTGCACCCCAGACAGACTTTGCTGAGAGCACCGGAGCCCCTGTGGGGAGGTGAGAGCTCCCCAGGGCGAAGGTGTCGCACCCCTCGCTGCCCTGTGCCCTGGGACACATCAGAAGCTCACACCGCAACATTCACTCTACCATATCAGAAATACCCAAATTTCCATGAAGTTGTTTTTATTTGTTATTGCTGTTGATTTAATGTGGAAGACACAGAAGTGGTGCCACCACCTCTGACCAAAAGTTTTACTGTGGCAACTCTGTCTACTGCTTTACCTTTGTGAGTTTTAGAAATACAAAATAGGGATCTCTTCTGTAGTATTTAGCTTGTTTTTACTTAATTTTGCCAAGGCCAGAAGTGAATTTAGCAAATGGCATTATCTAGCTCCAAAGACTTAATTTAAGATTATAAATTTTGCTGTGAAATCTAGCGGTTTTTAATGAGTTGGAGGAGAGGATGCCAGAGACCATTTGCTGTTTCTTACTAAGTAGGATTCTTCAGTAATACTTTTCAAGAGAATAATTTGTTTAATCCTGAGAGACAGCTACAATAGTCTAAGGTCATTTAAGAGAAAAGAAGCTGCAGAAGAAGCCAGAGCAGCGCCACCTGGGTCAGAGCAAACATTTAAAGAAGTAGCATGTTAATACTTAAAGAATTTATTCATGCATATTTTATAACTTCTAGCTTTTGTAGTTGAACGTAATGAATGGATCTCCAAGAGCTTGAGTCATCATGCCCGTAGCTGATGCCAGTTTCCAGGCATTAACTTTAATTATTGATGCTTTCCCTAATAGACCTGATGGCACATTTTTAAAGTAAAGGTTCTGTCTTACTGAAGGCATGCCCTGCTGCTGGGCATGCTGGCTGAGGGAAACGTGGAGCTTCCACCTGCTCTTTAAATTAAAGCTGTGTTTCTCAGGTTTTGTTCTTTAATTTCTCAGTGCATGACTGTCACCTCTAGGCTAGATTGTCTTTGTAGAAGTTTGTAATTGCAAGAAGTTTGTAATTGGAGGAGCAAACCAAGCATGAAGGGCTTGAGGGGGCTTTCCAAGTCCATGAACCTCCTTGAGAAGGCAGCACGAAGCTCTGTTATGGCTTCTCAATGTTATTGAGCAGCATCTTCCAGAGTGATGTATGCCCCAAGAATTTTCAGTGACAGTGTTTTGTGCTTCATATTTTTAAAACGGTATCTTTTTAGGAAGGTAGTTGGTGTTACTTTCACGAGATTAAAAAAAAAAAAAGTGAAAGGTGCTCTCAGGTGCACCTAATTTAGAGGTAAATCTGACTTAAAGAATTCCTGGAAAAAGTTGGAACTGAAAAATAAGTGAAAACTCATATTTAAATCTATTGCTCATCAGCGCCACAGTTCATGAGGTGAGAAAGAGACGAAGCAGTGCTCTTTCTAAAGAAATGACTAATAACAAATGACTTAAGAAAATAGCTCTTTAATAAGATATCATAAAAAAGGGATTATAGATGGTGAGTAAATGTCCTTCAGGTTCTGAGCACACAGAGAGATCCCAGATGATATTCCCATAGCAGTCTGTATCCCCTCCATGGACAGAGGCTCCTTCTTTCTATACATACGAGCTATTATATGCTTTTTTTACAAGAAAGTAAGACATGAAGGATATTCAGGCGAGCACTTCCTCCTGTACTTTTTGATACAGATGAGGTCGTGCAGATGATGTAGTTCTGATACCGAATGGGTGCTGCCCACAGGCTCTGGTGTTGCAGTGAGGTGGCTGAAGTTGTCCTGCAGCCAAGAAATGTGGCTCAGCACAGCCCAGCCCTGTGGCCATGCTGCCAGCTCAGGTTAATAAGTTAGTGTGGGTCACCAACTCCTCAGTTCAGGGTGGTCTCCTGGTCAGGATGGGCGCACCCTCTTATCTGGAACGAGTTCTCTTTCATTTTGAGAATGAACGACCACACATGAGCCTTCACCAGCAAGGTTCAAACTGACTGCTGTGGTTTGAGTATCCTCATGAACAAACCCTAAGTCACGTGTGTAAGATGCCTCTCTCATTTCTGTTAATAAAAGCCATGAAAGGAAAAGGAGTTACAGGTGTAATTTATTGCATGAGATCAGCCAGATGTCAGTGTAATTTTTTTAAAGTTAAAGCATTAAAAGAAAAATAATCATGAACTAAATAAGGCAGAAGATTAGCAAAATAAATTGAAAAGGGGCTGGACATCCAAGATCTTCCAAAATTTAATCCTGCCATTATACTCTCATCTTTAAAAAGCCTTTTCATACTGTACGTTTCTCTCATGTTCTATAAAATGGAGTCTTTTTTTTTCTTATTAAAATTGTTGATTTTCAAACCCTCCATGGGTACATCTGTTCTGCTGGTGGTGGCTGGTGCCTGTGATGCAGCACAGCATCTCCTGGAGGGCCAGTGACACACTGCGAGTGGCCACTTTGTTCCCAGAGGTGTGTTTAGACAGGAGGAGTGTGGTTTATGGCACAGGTGACTGCCCAAACTGATCCCAACCTTTCTCATTCTTCTTATCTGGTGTGGATATGGGCCTCACACAATTTAACTCTGTCATGTTACTTTCATGTTATATTGTTTCTTATAATCCTCTTTGGAGACCTACCATTAAAGCTAATTAACACATCCCAGAAACCTGACGCCAGCGTTTTTAGCATGAAATTTACTGATACTTTGTTTCTTACTCTTCACATATCTCTTTAATTGTTTCTTGCAGGTTCATAGTTTGCCCAGAATATTCTGAGCCAGAATAGACACAAGGGTCATTGAGGCAAACTGTTGAGTAAATGGCCTGTGTGGGGGTTGAACCCACAAGTTTGGTGTTATCAGCACCGTGCTCTCACCAGCTGAGCTAATCTCAGCACACTGAGCTAATCTTAGTACTCTCTCTTCTGTATAAAAAACACTGCACAGTATATAACTTTCCGAGGTAAAATTTTCTTTAAAAAGCTGATTTCAGTCAGACAGCTGGACCTGGCTATAATACTTTCAGGTGTTATAGATAAGATGATCTATTTGTCTTTCTTAATTTTCTTTGGATTTTATTAAGCTTCATTGACAATCAGGTCTAAATCCATTGAAAATAACTGGAATCTTCTAGTTGGCTGCTGGGGTTTGAATCGGGTCATAATGAATAGGCAACTGCAGAGTGCTGATAACTATTCCTGTCTAGTGAGCCAAATCCAACTCTAGTTTAACCATGTCCCTCCCATAGAGATGCTGCTAATAAATTCACTTGTGACATTAAGAACAGCATTGATTTCATGAGAGGTGTCTGATTTGGAAACTGAAGATAAAAGGCAAGGTAGTGGAACATGCATCAGTTGAAAGAGCAACATAATAGAAAGATGAAAGAAAAGCATAACAGGGAAAACAACAGATATTTCTAAAGCATCTTAATTTAGTATTATGCTTGGTTTATGCCTATTTCTTGTATCAATCAGAGGTTTTAAATTTTTTATTGTGTTAATATCACCATAGTTATATCTCAAATATAAATAAAAGCACACAATAATCATGATGAGGAACTTAGTGCATGACATCCAGGCACATTTCCTTAGTAATTTATAATTATAAAATCTTTATAATAATAAACTGCACTGCACTGCTGACTGGTTGCAAATAAATGAAAATGGGTATGTTACACCAAATTTACAAATATCAGTCACAGCAAACAATTAAAATTTTGTTTAATTGCATGGTGATTAAACTGTCACAAACTGTTGGAAGATAAACTTTTATTGGTTTTAAAATGTTCTTATACCTCTTAAGTTACCAAAAGAGAAGCAGCCAGCTTTAAACTGAATGAAGGTTGTCAAGACAACACTTTTCATACTGTTAGATAAAAATCCCAATTTTAGTTCTCCTTACAGCACAAAATGACAGCAGTCTGTTCTGCACGGATCTGCACTCAGAGGTCTTTAAAACTGGCTGTACTAATATTAAGCCTGCCATTTTCTGATTTCTGACTTCTGCCACCACATAAGTCTCTGGTATCTTTTACCGATTTTGTGAGGGACCCTCAGTTAATAACAGCACATCTTATTTCTGTATTAATTTTATGGAAATAACATTTTTCCTCGCTTTCTGGATATAGTCCACCACATGTCTCCATTCCTCTTACTGGGTCAGCATGGTCTTTTTACCATAACATCTCAAACACCTCAAAACATCATACACAAAGCACTATCTAGGACCTCCCACTCTTTTTGTCTTTGAGTGCATAACGATGGTGCTGTTATCCAGATATACCCACAAAAATTTGGTACCAAAGAGCATAGGTTTTACCTGCAAAAATTACATGGACCCTAAATCTATACAGAAAAAATAAATGTGTCTCAAAAAGAGATATCATGGCTACTCTAATTATTAATAATTATACTTTCAATTTGCCAATATATTTCTATATACATATCTAATTTTTTTCCTTCAGTTTTTTCATTCTATATTCACATAAGCTTCCCTGGTTTGTATACCAGCTGCCAGAGGTTGCAAAGGGTCTGGACACAAACCAGGTTTTTCCCTTTGTAAAGCGTTCAGTGTGACGATGAGATCTCTAAAGCTCGATCAGAAACAAGGAACCAAGTTAATGAATCTGGAGGGAAAGCATTTCCCGAACAACTTCCACAGTCCAAATTCTTGCTCCAGCCTTCAGCTTACACAGGTGGTTGCTGTTCCTGTTTGGTCCCCAGGCATCTCCTTTCACCTGTGGAGCTGCACTATGAGGAACTTAAAAAGTTTCCATCTCCTGGAACATAGGTTGTAAATTGAAAAAAGGAGTCTAATCTCAGAAGCTGTGAGACCATTCAAAACATTGTTCTGGAACTAATTTCCAAAAATGCTATTTTTTTCTGTATCTACCATCTCTTTTTTATATGACCTTCTTTCATCCTTCTTGAAGTCCAGAATATGTTCTGGGGTTACTTTTGGCAACCTCAGATAGAAACACATCTGGTAAGCAGCATAAATCATGTCCATCCCTAATGCTTAGTGTTCCATTACCACATTTGCTGTTTAGTTTTGCTTTTAGATGTGAGCACATTACTGATGTACACTTGAAGTTTGAATCCCAGTGTGATGTGGCCTTATTTTTTACAGTAACTCAGCAAACTTGGCTGACGGGAGAGGATTTGTTCCCAGCATTATTTTTAGAAATCCTATGTGTTTAAACCTGGCTATAGAATTTTTCTACTTTATTTTGCTTAAATATTTTACTCTTTCATAAGAAGACTGGAATATGTCAGGCATTTTTGGTAGCAGTTTGTGACTGGACTTGTTCACATAATTTTTGTAAAGTCAGAAGATGTAATCAAATAATATTTTTTTTTGTCCATGCATATGAGGAAATAAAGATGCACATCTTGTACCGCAAGTACTATTTTTAAGTAAGAGCTTTAAACTTTTATTCTTGGAATAGATGTGGGGGTTTTTGGTGTAACTGATGAAGGAGATTAGGAGGGACCAGAGAGAGGGAGATGCTCCATTGCTGCTGTTATTGATATCTGTCATCCTGTCCAAATGTTGATTTGTGTGTTACCAGCATATAATCCATGTGCAGAGATTTGCTTGTCTCCCTTGTGAGAGTACAGGTTTGTGTTGGCTGTGCAGGAAACTGAACTGAGGGCTTAATCCAAGTTGAAAACAATCCAACAATCCAACAGCAGCAGGAAACAATAATGTCCCCAGACTAGTTTGGCCTTTTTTTTTTTTTTTTTTTTTTTTTTTTTTTTTGCCATCAGTTGCTTTTGCCAGCAGGAGAGGTTGATGTAGATGTGGGAAGGAGCAGCAGAGGAGGTGAAATAACTTCTGGCTAATTTGATCTTAAAGTAAACCTCTGGTAAACAACCAAGCCCCTAGAAATGTGTGTTTGTGGACAAAATCTCCCTTGTTCACTTGCATAATACCTCAAACAGAAAAACTTTTAGGTCCTTCTCATGAATGCAAACAGATTACATGTTTTGCTGGCTCAGTATTTTTAACCATTTTTCCAATATATGACCATGTGTCCTGTGCTATTCCCTTCTAGACTACATTAGGCCTATTCTCCTTAACACTGATGAAAGATTTAAATGATTGTAAAGGGAGTAGGTGCCCACCAAACATAATCCTTTGTGAGCAGCAAAACCACATTTGGTGGAGGCCAGGCTCTTTACCACTAAATATGTGTGGAGTTCCCAGCAGAAGAGTGCTTTCTTGCCACACAGTTGCAATTTTTAATTATGCAGCTGCTAACATCTGGTGCCAAGATTACAGACAGGATCCCCTGTGGCAGATGGAAGGTGCTGCTTTCATAACAAGGAGATGGTGGAAAAAGGTTTGTGTCTGGGATTAGGCTCACATGGTATAAAACACATGCATGCCCTTCTGGAAAATCTGCTATTTTTTTATTTACTTCCCATAAATGGCTGGCTTTGAGATGCAATATCTGGTAACCTGTAGAAGACAATGTCTGATTTTTCTCCCATCTGTAATAGCAATAAACTTTTAAATAACCCTCTGTGTAATTGTACATCTTTGTAGAAAGCAGGGCAAATCCTCTTATTTTAGGTCACCCCAGTTATTTTGAAATAATGCTGTGAAATTGAACAAGTAGTTGCTTTTAGTTAATAAACTTTAAAAGCACTAATTGACACAAAGAAGTTACTATCCAAGAGACACAGGGGGAACCGATTAGACACCATGAGAACGCTTGATTTTGCACAGAACTCAGTTCATCTGCTCTGCCTTCACCTTCACCAAACTATTTCAGAGAAAAGGAGATTGGATGCCATGGGGAGAAAAAAATGCCCAGCAGATGGTGCTGCCTTATCGCTCATCGACCCAGCCCGGGCTGGGAGAAGCAAAAAAAAAACACTGCTTGATGTCTCCTAAAAGAAGTGGTGATGAGACAGTAACCGTGTCATTGGAGCAGGAACTGAAACAATAGCTAACATGACTTTTTTTAAACTTAGAACTGAAGTGGTATTTTTTTAAGCACATATTTAAATTCTTTTTTTTTCTCTCTCTATTGTACTAAGTCTATTGAAAGTAGATGTAAACAAAAATGGCAACTCAGAATAAAATATTTTAAACAAAATTTGCAACTTTATTGGGTAATGTATTTTAAAGATATTTACACATTATATAAGCACACAAAAATCGGCATTCATGATTACATTTCTCATCTAAGAACTGTAATTACATACACATTCTTCAGTAGGCAACATTTCTTTCAAAAAAATTTTTTTATACATGTTCATATAAATTTTTCACAGGATTCAGCAGTTAACCACTTCATCACCTCAGTTTGATAATTAGGACTTCTCAAATCCTGTCGATTTTGTAATTAAATACAGATATTTATGTCAACAGCAGAAACCACTGCTGTTCCTGAAGGAAATCTGGTGTAATTTATGACCTCAGCATGAAACTTTTAATGTTGCATTTTGTACCTGCCTTAGCTCTCAATAGATGAACAATGCTGACTCATGGAGGGTGTGCTACAATAAACTTATAAGGATATTAATTAAAAAAGAAAGGCCCATATCTTCACAGTTCAATGAAAATAAAAGGTTCTGTCCACCCTGTCATTGGGAATTACCTATTTGTCAATAACTCAGCTGCTGTACAATCTGCCTCCAGAGATTTAAGTGCAGATAACTTCAAATACCCATTAAGACGTGTGTCCAATCTCATCTTCTGCTTGTGCTTCCTCACCCACCAAGCTTCCTTGTGTTGGACAGGTTTGCTTGTGGATTCCTGGAGGACTTTAGTTGCAGGGCTCTGACTGACCTGTGTGACGCCCAGACCTCTCCTGGTCCCTCCTTCACCATGTCCCCTGCCCAAGAGCCGAGCACCCTTTGGAGGACACCCACAGCTCTGGCTTTGCTCCTCCTGCAGTGGTGGTGGAGGGGGTAGGAAGCACCTTCCCAGGTGAGTTCTGTCTGTGGGCATGGTTTAATTTTGAACAGCATCCACATTTCTCCTGAAGCAAGTGAGAAGAAAATTGTCTGAGAGCGTTTTCTATGCATTCATCCCTCTCAGATTTCAACTCATGGTTATCCATGTCGGAGTGCTTCAAGCAGACAGTGGTTTAATGATTTTGCAAAGGTTCCATTTGAAAAAGCTGGGCTGAGGTAGCCTCATGCATCCCACTGAAAGCCACATCTTGAGTTTTTCCCCTTTTCATTGTTTGTACATAAAACTCTCAAAAAAGAATGGTAAAATCTTGTGATCTCTTGGAAATAACAAGATGAGAAATTCGTAGGCTCATGCATTCTGTTTTGTTGTTGTTCCAAAGAAGTTAGATGCAAGTGTCCTTGTCAGTCTGAGATCTGGACAGGTGAAAATTGATTTTTCAAAATGTTTTCCTTTCTTCCAATAAAATCCACCATTTTGTGGCTAATTTTTTTTTTTTTTTTTTTT
>VXBR01002517.1:350061-378974 GCA_013400215.1 Cisticola juncidis | reverse complement strand
TTTTTTTTTTTTTTGCATTCCCAAGAAGTTCCTCTTGTCAAAAGTCATATATCTATTTGTCACTGATTTTTCAATTCATCAGCTTGTCACTAGAGTTTGTCATGAGAAAAGATGTCTTCATTTTTGGATGACAGTCTTGGCCTTTTCTCAAATCCCATTGTTCGACAGTCAGACTTTTTTGTATCTTTGCCTACTGTCATCAGCAATTTTCTTCCAGTTGAGATTTTCCATTTTCTTTCAACATACACACACATGCACATGCACACAGAGAAAAAAGGAAGATTTGGATAATAATAGCCTTTGTTCTGATTAATTCACCAAGTACCTCCCTCCTAGCCTGCCAAATAAAAGGGCAGCATGGCTTAGCAGTGTACTTGGCAGGTTTTGGGACAATGGTTGGATGCAATGATCTCAGCTATTTTTTCCAACCTTAGTAATTCTAAAATTCTGTGACTGTATTTCATTTTTCACCACCAGACATCAACATTGCTTGTTCTCTTTTTCTAATATTTCCTATCAAAGAAATGATGCTGTTTGACTTCAGTCCAGCAAGGAAATTATTAGCTGGTGAACTCTAAGTCTTCAGTCTGCTTTTCTGTAGCAAATGGTCTTGAATATTCTTAGGACAAAATTATAAAGAAAGCTCAAGGTGCATAATTATCTGGTGTCTACTATATGTATGTTATATGAATGTGGTCTGTGTAATGAACATTCTAAAGAAAGTTGTACTTGGTGGTTTACAAGGAATGGTTTCCAAAAGCTCAAAAATAAATGTTAGCAAAATCAAGTGGAGAAAAGATTTGAACAGAACAATGAAAATAACAATTAACAGTCACTCAAGTGCATTTTTACAAGATGCTGAACCTACAATCCAGATGTTTTTTCAAAAATGAATACTTCTAGAAGTATTGTTTAAGATCATAAAGCAAGAATTAAGGAACAGTCGGGAAAAAATAGAGAACATTTTTTGAAACACAAAAGTAAAAGTGAACAAATCTGGGAAGACCAACAGGAATTCTACTTTTCTGAACTGTCTGGTGATGATACTGGAGCTCTTTAGGTGCAATTGCTTGAATTCTTAATTTTAATTTTCCAAAGTAAGAATTGCTTATTACATATTTCTGTTCTCTTCTGGGGAAAACTTCATATAAGGGAGATAATATTTTCTGTGATAATGCAGAAATAGTTTTAATTCTTGGAGCAATGAGGAGTAATTTTAATAACAATATGGTATTGTATACTCACTTCAGACGTCTTAGGACAACTAGTATTGTCTGAGCAAAAGTCAGGATACCAACCAAATCTAAAGATGCTGGAAAACAACACTGAACAACACTGAGTAACTGAATAAATTTTTTTGGTATTTTTTATAGAGTTACACAAATAGATATCAGAGTAGGCAGGGCATTTTTATAGGCTGTTGCATAGCATCCAACAAAATAGGGAACTTGGAAATGCTGCAGCTTTGTGGTAGAAAGCCAGCTGACCATGAAATCCCTCTGCAAACTACTGGACAAGGAGCCAGAAAAGCCAATGTTGTTCTGCAAATGTGTTAAAACAGATGAATATCAAGTAAGACCTGTTAAGGAGTAACATGGAAAGACTGAAAGAAGAGCTGCAGGAATGGTTAAAGAACAGGAAAACCTGGTCTGCCTGCTGTTGTCCCAAACAATGGGAGAGTGGACTACCCAGAGATGTGGAGGAATGAGGTGAGCCCTTGTAGCTGTGGCCTGAGTAGGGGGCTGGCTGGGGCTGGCTTCCTGCCTGGCCAGCTTTGTTCCCTTGGCATCCAGGTCACAGCTGATCTGCACCTGGGCAAAGCAGTGACTGACAGATGTGAAACATCACAGGGGCCAGAAACTGCAACCAGACAAAGTCAAGTGAAAATAAAATGAGTGTCTGATAAGTGAGTGAAACTGAGCATGAAAACTGTCTCCAAGAGCTCTCTTCTCTGCCAGTGGAAATACTTGTAGCCCATTTTTCTACTTAAGATAAGCCTTACTTGAGGCAGGAGCTAATTTTATCCGCTTTCTCTGTGTAGGTGTTCTTCTATTGCAACATTTGTTCATTTTGAAAACAATAAAAGCACTTCAAGTAATTTGAAAATTTAAAATATTTGCTCTGTAATAAGTTTCTAAATGAAAGGGGTTTTGCTTTCAAAAAAATCAGTACGACAATTGCTTTTCTAGATATAACCAATAAGTACCAAAAAGTAGGCAATTTTATTCTCAACATTTGTTCTTCATTAAATTTTTTCTACTGTGTTTTTGCAACAATATATATAAAAACATACAAAAAGAGGATGATTTACAGGCAAAAATGGCTCACAGATAGGGACAATGAACACAGGATGGACAGACCATCCTGTTGGGATTTACTCCACTGCTCTATTTGTTGCTTGCTCCCCTGGAAAGAGAGAGAGTCCCTTTTGCCCACTGCCCAGCCATGACATAGGATGCTATGGAATAGCACGTCTTGGACATGCCCACACAGTTCCCACACTGTCCCACTGCAGAAAACCAGGACCGAATCTAAATTCTTGTATGCACTGCAGAACACTTTGAACTCTTTGTGATAGCCATATTTATGAAAAAATCATGTCTTGGGGCACATTTAGCCTTTACCAATTAATGAGCTTTTCTTCAGGAGCTGATGCAAGAACTTGAGCTTTCTTGAGCCAGCACACCATCCCCACTGCTCTGACATGTCCTGGCTCCAGAGGACAGGACCTGCTGGTGGCAGCCCATCCTGGCTTGGAGCCTCTGTCCCCTCCAGGCACAGGCAGTGCTTGGGATCCTCTGTCCCCTCCAGGCACAGGCAGTGCTTGGGATCCTCTGTCCCCCAGGCACAGGCAGTGGCTCCTGGCCCATGGCTGGCAGGCATCTGGCTGGAAGCACGGCAGAGCACACACCCAGCCGGATGCGGATGGCGCTGAGGAGAGAGGTGACAGAGCTGCCTTCTGGCAGCAGCAGGTGTTGCCAAGCCAGCCCCAATATGACTTTGCTCTAACTCATATGGAACTTGTTTAGCTGATGCCTAAAATTCTCTGATATTGCTTCCTGATCTCAGCAATGGAAGATGTCACCTATCTTTTGTCTACAGAATTTGCTCCTGTGACTTAGACAAAGTCAGTAGGTTTAAATACAGCTAGGAAAAAACCTTGATATTTTCAATGGCACCAATATACATCTGTTCTGGTTGTGGCTAGAATAGAGTTAATTTTCTTCCTAAGACATTTCACAGACTCCCTGCTGCATGATTAAGCACAGCTTTGGGCATGCTGTTGTCTTGTTGGAGGTTAGGAAGCTCTTGGATGGTAACCTCATGGCTGGATTATTGAGGATGTGCAAAATAGATGCAGTTATACACCCAACTGAATAAAATGGGTACTATTTAATTCCTGTATTAGAGAAGAAACTGTAAGCGCATGTGAGTGTGTGTGTGTGAGAAACAAAACGTGAGAAACAAAATCACTTTTGCAGCAAATGTATGCCTTGAGCTATTCTTTCACAGCAGATGCTTCAAATTCACCTGGTCCTCTGAATACCAAGCTGGCCACAAAAGTCAAAACGCAAAATTACTTCAGTTCAGAAGATGCCACTTCTCTAGTTGCCACTGCTACCCCCAGAGTCTCCCTTTACACCTTATACAAGGGACAAGAATTGCCTTGACAGCAATCTTTGCTGTTCCCCTTCTGCTTTAAAGACCCCTAATATACTGCCTCCAGAATGGAGTAATTTATGACTATAAATTTGTGACAATAAAGAATGACACCAAAATTATGAGATTGAGCCATCACTTTGCAGTGCAATGCAGTTTTAGTTAAGCAGCAGATGTATCATGAAATTAGATGTCATAAAGTATTTAGCAGGTCATTTCTAATGTTATTTCATATTTGTCTAATCTTTACAGGGAGGTTTTCTTCCTTTGTCTGGGTCCAATTTAATTTAGAACAAAACTAGTCTGGATTTTGCAGGACAGAAGCCCTAAAAAATTAAATTTTTTGTGGCTTCTGGATAATAAAAAGAATTGAATCAAGCACCTTATGAGTTCATTGGTCCTTCCTTTGCAGATCTCCTCAAATTTGCCATATGACAGCATAATTTCCAGATACTGCTGCTTGGCTGGAAAAGGGCAAATCACAGGGAAAACTGGCATAGATAAAATCATTAGCATAGAGAATTTTATTGCGGCACCCCTATGAATCTTAAATTATGCTGAACTAGATAGGTTTAGCAAATGCAGTCGTGTATGCCTTGTACCACACGCTACTACAAAGCTAAGCAAAACCTAAAACAGAGTAAGTCAGAGTCCAGACAAAGCTGGAGGGTCGGGAGGTCTTTGCAAACACCTCTCACAATACTGAGCAAAAGGCAACCAAAGGTGTGGGCAGAGACTCTGCCTCTGCATTCAGACTCACTTTACATTCTTACTTGCCTTATGTATTACAGAAAGATCTGAAGATCCCTATTAAAAAGAGTAATTCACTTCAGTTTCAGTAAAAATAAGATCTCATCCCAATGCTTTGGAGCTTTATTAACAAGCATAAAATTGTGTTTCATTTTTTAACAGATTTCCAGTGCCTTTTTCAGAAAAACAGTCTCACCAGTACACTGCTCCCTGTAGAGATATTACAGATCTTGCAACTGAAATGTAACATAATCAAATATTTAAAAAAGAATACTTTTTCTTGAAACAGTGGGGAGAATTTTTTAATAACTAGATGCAAATGTACCCAGTGTTAATAGCTCATAAAACAGTTTCTTCATCGCATTATTAGTGTATTTATCTGCCTTGATATGCCACCATTATATTGCCAGCCTTTTCCTGGATTTGAATTGCTGGTCCTGGCTTTACTGGCACAGTAAATTTGATCCTGGTTTGCATTGTTCCAAGTACACTGAAAAACAGGCTGTTAAAAACTTGACCTATAACTAAAATGTGTACCATATGGCTACATAAACACTATGTTTCTACTCACAAGGCTTCAAATTTCACCATAAATTGAAAAATACGTTAAAAGATTTGCTTTCAAGTTCAGCTTCTTGCAGCCTGGAAAGCACAAATTTCTTTCACTTCTCTTGTGTGAAATTGCCTTTAAGTAATTTTGGAGATTGCTTTGCTGTCATGAATTCCTGGGGTTTTTTTCTTTCTCTAGGAGAGGAACAAGCATTATCTCAGGAAGCTCAAATGGCCACTGTCATATCAGTGAGTATATGAAATACACTACTTTCCAAAAAGCGCATTTAAAGCCACTATAAGGCACAGTACTGAGGGCTGCTGTGACAGTGCTAATGCAAAGTCTGACAGCCATGGAAGTCTGACAGGTTTAAAGTTTCTTAGACTGAAAGGGCCTCCCCCATTTCCATGTTAGGGTTTTCCTATCAAGCAGCCTCTGCACAGTTTTGTGCAATCAGGATGCAGGATTTTGCTCATCTGTCACAAAAAAAAACCAGAGAAGTGTCACATGGCTTCATCTCTCTACTGACACTTGCAACAGCCACTGCAAGCTGGTAGTAGCTCTAACATCTCAGTAATCTGAGTAATCAGTCATTAAAAATTTTTCATCTATAAAGAGTTTCTCAAGGATGGGAAGATGTTACCTCAAAGGCCATCTAGGAAGCACTGTAAATTTCTAGAGGCAAGACTTATGGCTAAGGTTTTATGTTTTTATTAAAGGCCAATTGAATGCCCCACAGCATTTGAAAGGGAGAGCCTCTTGCAAGCATGAATTTTCTAGGTAATCAGAGCAACCTTAGTACATAGGGCTGGTATTTGCTTGTTAATACCATAATTAATGCTCTACCTTCATTTTTTTCTTCATATAATCTGATAAAGTAAAAATCTGTATTACTTAAAGCAAACCTGTATGGACTCCTGCAGTTCCTACACATCACAGACCAGACTGTTTTATGCAATTTCTCAGGCTGGAGATTTCAAAACAGAAAGTCTTGTGTTTTAAAAATTACTAGAAGAGTGCTAGCTTGACCTTCTTGCATGTTTCTGCATTAGTACTGATAAAATGCATAATCATAATAAATATGTTTTACTAAGCTCTAGCCTGGGACTAATGTGGGCAGTTTGATTGATTTGGAGAGGAAGATGGTCGAGCCAGGTAATGATGAAATAATGGCTCTTTATTATGATTAGTGCTTTTTTTCCCCCTTCTTTCCTTCTTTGCAAAGTGCTGATGTTGTGCATATGTAAAAATGTCTAAGAAATAATATTAATCAAGTGATACTTATGCATATTTTAGGTTGGTATGGAAGAATTGTCAGTACAGTAAATGTACTGTAATTGATAAATCTTTATCCAAAATGGAACAATACTTTTGTAAAATAAAAACTTGACTCCAGAGGTCACACAATTATTTGGAATAAATCACTTTTTTTTGGCTTGAATGTACTCATCCTATCCTGGTGTTCAAGCTGCAGTATTACAGCGTGTGAAATAAGGACATCATGCCTAATTGAAAAACTCATGCCAGAATTTATTTTATTAGAAGAGAATTTAAAAAGTCAGAGAAAATTAATCATTTCCTAAATTAATGAATGTATCACTTACTAACTGTCATTAAAACCTTGTTAATTTGATCCAGTGACAAAGCTAATTAAGAAGATATATGTGCTTCTAAAAACTAATGAATATTTCAAACACTTTATTCTTTTAACATCTTACTCAATTGGTTTAATAGACAATGGCAGCACCGTGTCATTCTCTGCTGGCCAGAGGTGCCTTTGGAGATCTGGCAGGGAGAGGTAATGAGGCACTGCAGGCAGATCAAACAGCAGGCAGCATTTCTGGGAAGTGACAGCTCTGTTGGACAGGCAAAGGATGAAGGCAGAACTGAGTGAGGGCAGCTCTTCCTCATCAGCAGCAGATGGTTGGAGACAGAGACTCTTCATACCTCTACTAACTCAGACGCAATCACAAAGTTAAGGGAATAGTGAAAGCCTTGTCTACCCCCTTAAATATTTAAAATCTTCTTGCTAGAGGATTTGTTGCATTGTCAGCAACAGTATCAAAAGCCACATTTTCAAATAAGTTCCTCTCCTGTGCCCAGCCTTGTGCTCTTCAATTGATTTATAAAATATTTCTTTTACCTGTGAAACCACACCTCATCTCTTGAGATGTTTTGTTGGCAGTGTAGATGAAGATTTTAACCTGAGGGTCTCTCTCTGTCATTATTTTCACAAGAATTTATACTCTTAAATAAACACAAAAATGTCTAGCATAGTTGTCATATCCATTTTTTTCCTGTAGCCTTTTAGAAATAGAGCAGCGACTAAACCAGGCAGACTTCCCTTTCATAGCATTTGTACAATAGTTTAAAACCACATGCCACTATTTTCTCTTCTCTTCCTTATTTTCTCAGTATTTCCCCCCCTCAAAAAACAATAAATTAAAATAAATCATGCAAGCCCTCTCTCCTCACCCCTACACTCATTGCCTGTTGCTTCTTGAACCATTTAAAAATAAGGCTTGAATAATAATTTGACTCTGATGGCCAACTTGTAGATATTCCTTATAGTGTTTCATGTTCCTAGAATATCTGAGATTACAGATTATTTGTATTCCATATGCCTTTCATTTTGTTGACATCTCTGAGTTTTCATTCCCAGTATCTTCAACAACACTGGCTGTAATGCTTTTTAGCTGGGGATTGTACACGTGTGTGAAGGTATAGAGAAGTGGATGTTTAAGAGGATGGCTTCATAATAAACAGATGAATATATTCTGGTCATTATCAAGAAAATAATTTTTAAAATAGTATAACTGTTACAGACTGAAACCCAGAAAATTTGTCCATTACCTTATAAAGAAAGCATTGGAGGAAGCAGGGTGATGGTACAACAAGGGAGGTGTATTCTCATGATCACAAAATACAACAGCAAATGGGATCTAAAGCCACTTCAGTTTTTGTGCCATGTGACTGAGGCATGGAAATATCTGGCAAATAAGATATTTATATAGTAAGCTAGGTTTATCACCAGATAAACCTAGAATTTAGAGTCAGAGATGTAGTTGCCTTCTAATGCTCTGAATAAAGAAGTCAGGAAAATGTCTTACAAAGCTAACAGTAACCCCCAGTCAGGCTTTGACCTGACAGTGACCCTACTCCTGTGCTCTCCTGAGAGCCTTCCAGCTCTTGGCATACAGACAGAGGCATCTCATCAGCACCCTTGGAGAGTTAGGGCTTCAACTGCAGCACTCTGCTGCTGCTGCTGCTGCTGCTGCTGTGGCAATGTGAACTACAAAGTGGATCACAAGGTGCTGTTTCTGCACCTAATTGTTGGTCCCTGAAAGCAGTGGCCTCTATTCTACTGCATTTTGTAAGCCTCAAGAATATTATCAAGATTGCTGCCAGCCAGATTTGTGGGGATTTTTAAGTTGAAAGCAATTTTGTTTTATTGAGGAGTAAAATAATAAAAAGCTTTCCCTTGTGAAGCTCGTCAATGTGCATTTAGGAAAATTAGTTTGGGAACTTCTTTGCTCCTTATTGGAATGGGAAAATTGTTTTAAAGCACTCAGCATTTCATTAATCTGAGGAATGTTTTATTTTCATGTCATCCTGACTTCTTTCACAAAAACAAATACAGGCTTGATGAACAGGATTTTTAGAGATACTGTTTATGTACGGTGGCTTTAAATGGAAATCTGTCTCTTGGGTAAAGCTGATGCTGTGGCTACTACATCCTGCATCAGAGACTAATGCTTCTGTGAGGAAGGAGGAAAAGAGACTGGGATCTTACTGTTTGTTAGAGAAAATACCCAGGCTCTTCACAGTGTTTGTGCACACACGGACAAGCACACATACAATATGCTCAATGAACAAAGATTGACATAAAAGCTAATAATATATTCCTTCTTTTAAGAAGTGCAGAATAATAGAGACCTGCAACAAAAATAATATTCATTAGATTATTAACATATACAAGTCTAAAAACCAGCTTGGTGCCAGACTTATATTAATTATATGATTGCCACACTCGCCAGTATCCTCTCCTAGTTTCCTTGTTTTCCCTAAGTCTTGGTTTGGCTTGGTTTGGGGGTTTTAACTTTCAAAGTGCAAGTGTTTTGCTTGCAACAAATCAGCCCTTTCCAACCAAAATAATTATTCCAGACCAAAAACCCCCAAAACTATTGGTATCTTTCTGATTGCATATATTTGGACCCTGGCCCTTGTTTTTTTGCTGCATGCACTAGGTCTTGGGTGACTGATGCCTCATTGACAAGAATTACTGCAGGATTGAAATTACAACAATGGGACACTTTCCTAGGTCCTCCTGCATAGGCTGTGATTCCTTCCATCACCCACTATGGCTTTTTCTACCAGCATTTGCAGTAGATGATGCTTCATGTTGTATTGCTCAAAATATGAGTTAGTATTCAACATTCCCAAGATTCAAAAGGAGGCAGCATTAGCAAATTAGCACATTACAATTTTAAAGTACAAGTTAATAGATGTTGAAATACAGATTTTGTCAAGAAAGTTAGCTGTTAAATTAGCAAAAAATTATTTATGAATTAAATTAATAGTGAATTAATCCATATTAATATATAAAGACCTTATGGGCAGTAAAACAAAGAAGAAATGTGATTGACTATACTTGTGTTTCTTAGGGGTGATGGCCAGTAGCTGTGCATATGTGTCACAAGGCAAAAGCAGACCATCTCAGACAGAGCTTGTGTTTCTCTGAGCTTACAGCATGGCTGAGGGTAGGGAGGAACAGTAGGGTTTTTTCTTGAAAAGTCACTTTATTTTTTTTCCATTAAGAACCACTCCATTTACTTGCCTCAGCAGTTCACCCAGGTTAGAAGGTTGTGCAGTTCACCTCTGGGCCCAACCCCTGGTGCTTGTGTCCCTGGAGCAGGTTGTAAGATGTGATGTGTGTGCTGAGCAGTGCTGACATCTGCGTGGTTAGTGTGTAGAGCTCAAATAAATGACGTAGTGCCAGACACAGAGGGAGCAGCAGAGGGCAAAGGGGTTAATTATCTGGCTGCTGTCATTGTCCAAAACACCAGGTCAGCCTGTGCTGGGGACCCCTAGGGATTCACAGCTGAAGCAAGCAGAAAAACAAGCAGATTTCTAAAACCAGTAATTCCTAGCACAATACTACTATTTTAGTAGTATTTACATTGCAAGTGGAAGAGTTTGTTGGGTGGGCTAAGATGTGGCTGGATGGTTGCCCTGGCCTCCTACTTTTAGTCCATAAATACCCAAGGGAGCACGTCTGGAGCTTTGCACAGCCCAGCAACCACAACCTGAATCATGACTTCTGGACTGCTTTATACCAGTCTGTGTATCTTTATTCACCTTCAAGGCTCATTTTTCCTCCTCTTCCCTGTGGCAGGGTTGCATGCCCAAATACTATGGAAAGGGAAATTAGGAATCATCCTGCTTCAAAACAACACTTTCTTTGTTTCCACCCCATCTAGCATTACCTTAACCTATGTCTGTAGGAAATCATAATGCTTACTTAAAGTATCTTGCAGTACTGGTTGAACATCTCAGGTGTTCCACCTGCAGTTTGAGATTTCATGTTTTTGACACATGCTGGAGTTCTGACTTATTTGCTACTTGGTACCTACCAATGAATTTGCAATTATATCCTGTTATTATATGCTGTCAGAGATAAAACAGAGAATTATGTTTAATATGTTTTATAGCATATTTTAGCCTCTGTCTTCACTGACCCTCCTCAGACTGTGTCCTTAGGTTCAGTCTCTGCATGGTATGATTATTTCAAAGCAGTACTGTGGGAATCTGCTTCAGGCACTCACAGGACTACCACCCTCCTAGAGCAAATTGTCACTGGAACTGGGGATAGCTTGGGAGCTCATCTATATTTGAGTTGGATCACCACTTGATTGGAAGTAGTTTGCAAAGTTACTGTAAAAGTAGCTGTGTAAGTGTAGAAGTTATAAACTGAGATATTTATGTATGAACTACGGGGAAAACAGTGGATTTTTCACCAGAGTATCTGTGTTATGCGAAAATAGTCATAAAATACCAGTAACTGGAAACAGAAGCCATTTTTACCAATGTAAGAAGTGAATTTTTCTAAACTACACAGACTTGTCTTGTTTTCTGGGAGAACACAAAAAAAATCGGAGAGACTTGGAAAAGAATTCAGTGTCACTAATATTTGCAGTCCCAATAACAGTACAATGGAAATGGAAAGCTTGCCATTTGTAAGGAAACAGGTTCAGAGCTGGCAGGCTCTACTACACCATCCTACGTCTTGCAGGTCAGGTAGGAGAGCTGGCAATATATAAACCAAAATCCTTCTGCACTTGAGCATGGGAACCAAGGCAGAACAGGAACATTCCCATTGGTGTTTGCACACTGGACTGGACTACTGTGGAGCAACCAAGTGGGACATGGACTGTTGTGGGGACTTGTGAAGGCCTTGTAATAAACAAATGCCAGTTTCAGAGGAGAGTTGCCTTTGAGGTGCATGCCGTAGCCATCTGTTTTACTTGGGTACAGATGCTGACTTTTTTTTTCAGGTGGAAAAGTGTTCTGATTTTTTTTGTTGTTGTTTTTTGGTACACCTTGGCTGCATTAAGCACTAGAAATACACATCAAAAGAGATGAGAGCTAACCGAGAAGTTAATGCACCACTCTGCAGAGGTGCCTGTTTTAATTTTGAGCCTATGGCCATAGGCTCCTCTAAGGCCAGAGACACACGTTTTAAGTGCATTATATCTGGGAAGGATATAATTAAATAGGTCAAATTTGCTGTAAGAGAAATGAACAAAAGTTAAATGCATGCTGTAGTGGTAATTTGAAGGATTTGGCAAAGAACTATTTAGCCTCAGGTAGAGATTTTCAGGATGTTAATTTTATTTTAGTTATGCTTCAAAGAACAAACTATGTTTTTTTTAGATTTTAAGGACTTGGGAAATGTAGAAATGCAATGAATCAAAGGTATAACTTCTTTTTCCAATGCAAGAGATAAAATATTTTAATTAAATGTTGTTGTCCTACAGATGAAGCAGTATTGTAATTAGAATGTGTTTTATAATGTAGCTACTCTAGAAATTGTGCATACTCCTATTTCATTGTCTGTTTCCGTGGGCTACATATGTTGGTGTGTGTTCCTCTGTTTGCCTTCTTTCTTCTTTGAGCAAACCAACTGCATCTTGTTTTACTTTTCATCAGTAGTTTGAACTGGACTATAAAATCCCATACTTGGCAGTAGTCTATATATAAATACTCAATGTAATATATTGATTATATTTATAGTAAGGTGAAAATATAGTCTCATGAATCTTCAGAAAAGAAGATGTGTTGTTCTTCTAATAAGTTTTGCGTAATCCTTTATTCTCTAGAACTTGTATGTATGCCCTCTAGACACTGCCCGAATACCATATACCTTTTTGAAAATCTTAATTTTGCAGATCTAGTGAACTCCTGTAGATGCATATTTATGAAATACAATTTTTATAAACAAAGACCATCATATTTATCTTAATATATGTCACACTTAACTCTGAAAGCCTCTTTTCAGAGCTAAAGACAATAGACTTTTCCCTCCAGTTATTAATTTTAAGACAACATATGATTTGCATGCATGTGCTGACATAATGTTTGTAGGCTGTATGCACAATTACAGTCAATAAAAAATGGCCTCAAGTGCTATGGTTTCATCCTGAAAGGTATGCACATCCTGCCTGTGTGTGGAAGATACCCACAACTTCCTGTTTTCCAGTATCCCCATAAAAAGTGAGATAAATTGCTTTCCCAGAGATAGAAATCGAGTAAATTCGAAGGTTTGTATGGGAGGCAGGACAGATCCTGGAAAATATTTTTTTTTCCCACTGTGAGTCTATAAATGTTATTGTGCCTTGGGGAAGGTGAGTGAATCTCTTAAGAATGTGTTGCCATTGACAGTTACTTTATTGTCTTATTTTATGCCATGAAATGAGGGCCTCTGATGTTGGAAATGCACACCCTTGCCTCATGATTCTCCCTCAAAGAATTCTGAGTTGAAATTTCAGGGTTTTTTAGGCAAATCCACTACCAGAACCTGGGCAAGAGAAAAGGTACGATCAATATCCATTAATGTGTCCTCAAACATACCAGTACCAGTGAAAAAGAGAGAGCTAAATTAAGTCAAATACTGTTCTTTCCTGTGAGACCTTTAAAGAGTCTCTTGAAGAAACAGCCTTAAGAAGTCTTCCCTTGAGGCACTATGTGCCTCTAGAAATAGAAGGTGCCTCTTGAGACATTTGTGTAATTTAAAAAGTCATTATTACTATTAATGTATCCCTCAGGATCATGTCTGGAATAACAATTAAGAGAGACAGAGTGACCAATGCTACAGTTTCTGCACTTGCTGTGTATGTGTAAGGTCTGCAGATTCCATAGAGAAGAAGACCCTGGAGAAAACAACACCAACATATCCAGCCTGCCTGGTGGTTCTGGGGTGTATTTGTGCCTCGTGTGGACATGGGCTTTGGGATGATAGGAGCTGTCTCTTGTGTAGTTTTGCTGCATCTGTTGCACTGCATCCTCCTGTAGTCCTAGTCCATGTCAACCTTTGTCCTCTCTTCACCTGGGGACTTATACTGCCAAGCTATGGATTTCCACAGGTATTATAACTATTTAAGGATTTTAAGTTCATTACTTCAGTCCTTCCTGGCTCCTACCTCAGCAGTGTCTTGAATACGCAAGGAAAGTTAAACCTGCACTTATTCTTCATTTCTGCTGCCTAAAAGGTGTGAACTAAGTGACCTAAGTGACAAGGACACTATCACAGAGTCAGGCTCCCACAGCCAGTACAGGAACTTTTAGTGCTCCATGGGATTAATATAGACTTAAACAGTTTGGATGTCAAAATCCAAAGATGTACTTGGAGAAACTCTCCCAATAGCTACCTCTACCCCTTTACTCAGACAATGCTAATAAGAGCTCCAGGATTTGACTTCAGGATAGTGATTACATAGCAGTTCATTTAAAAAGAATATTAAAAACCCCTATTGACTAAAGCTAACATCTCCATGGTTGTGCTTGAATGCATTCATTATGAGAAACCAATTTTACCCTGGGCCAGAAAGACACTGAGCAGGCAGATAGGGGAATTGTCATGATCAGGCCTTCTGAGCTCCAGGGCAAAGCTGGGAAAGTGGGGAAGTATTACAGCAACTGCAATTATTTTTCATGTAATGCTGTAATTAATATTCATGTAATGAGTAGGAACTTGTGCCCAAAGAGCTCTTAAGTGTGACTTGTGATGAGAGATGAGCAGAGACAGGAGTGACAGCCATTCCCACATGAAGGCTTTGTGGGCAGCTGCTGGGGCAGCTGCTCCCTTCTCTGGGATCCTGCCACTGAGGGCTTCATGGGATGTCCTTCTTGTAGAGCTGCTCCTACCTGGCAAGACATTTCCAGTCCCCAGTGTGTGCCCCAGTGTGGGCACAGCATAAGGGAAAGCACTGAGGCAGCTCACAGAGGCTGGGCAGAAGGAAAGGCAGCAGTAAAACAGGTCCTCTGGAGCCTCTGAACAGCAAACAGGCAGCTGGGTAGTGCAGATTTTGGGAGAAAGCTTTCTGAACTGGAACATTTTACTGCCAGTTCCACACAATATAGATCTTTGATGTTTTACTTGTTTACTGTAGGTACATTTATTGGAAGTGTCACAGTGTGAACATGAGAGTGCAGCAAACAACTGTGAAGGAAAGGCTGCAGGGCAAATAATTCAGGACGACTTTCCTACTCTAGTATGAACCAAACTTTTTTGTTCTTGTCATCTTCCTTATATTTTTTACTCATCAGGTTGGGGACCATATTCTGCTCTGAGCTGTAGCAGGAAGAAAAAAGAATAAACTACCGAACCAAACGTGGGCTAAACTGAAGGCAGATGATTTGCTCTGGATTCTTCATGCTGTGGTTAGGCTCCAGGTTCGGTGTAACTCAGCAGGAACTGGCTTTTGGTATTTTGTTATCCAAGACACTTTGTTTCCCAGGCAAAGCACTCTTTCAGAGAGAACTGTCACACATTAAATGTAGGGGGAATGTGTGGGGACAGCCTCAGCCCAAAAATCCTAGGACACTTCAGGATTATCCTCCAAGTGGCATCCCTGGTCAGGTCCTTATGTCTTGATCGCTATCCTTACTGTACTACAGCCTCTGCTAAATTCTCCAAAGCCATCTGATTTTCCAGGGATCCTGGCCTAGGGCCTTTGGGCCCTGAGCCAAGAGCTCTTAAAGAGACATCAGCCCTGCAGACGTATTTAGCTTTGCACCATGAGAGACAATCTCCCCAGATCACAGGGCTCTCCTGCCCCCAACAGCACACAGGCTGGAGCCCAGGTCCAACTGGAGCCCCAGGAGAGCCCTCTGCTCTCTGCCCCCACGGTCACTCCCAAAAGCTTTTTTTTTCCAGGCTGTCTGCTAAGTCATAGGGGCAGTTTTAGGATTCATTAGTACTGGTTCGGGACTACTTTTACACCCTGACAATGACCAAAAGCCTGAAATTTTAGTGGGAATTATATATCTATTTTAGACTTCCACTGGTGAAGTAGTAAATATAGAATTGATGAGGCCTTATAAGGCATCTTAGGATGTTCAATGGACAATTTTACCCTGAAACACCTTCACACAGTGTATCAAATTCTCCCTGGGTCTTTAGGGGAATAAATGAGATTTCATTACACTTTTCTCTCTGTAAATCTGTAGCTGATTTCATCATCTATAATTTAGAGTACTCTTGTCATTGTAGAAAACGTTTGAATATGATAGGATTCATTTACAGCTTTCAGTGTGGGATTATATTTGAAGGATGGAAAATTCCTTATGTTCCTCTCGTAAATTAGATGGTGCTCAGTTTCTATTCTTTTTTCAGCTGCTCCAGGGCAAAGGGGAGTAGGTGGGAGAGAGAAGCCTGTCAGAATTGGCTCAGGAGCATCATGCCTCCTGGTGTCTCAGAGCTCCTTATCACCTTAGGGTCAAATGTTTTGTTGCTGTGCACAGCTGTGTTACCTTTGCGTAATTTGTGGGTGAGTGCATTAACTTCCCCTATTACTTGGAAAGAGGAGTGTGAAGTTAAATGACACATGCTAGATGATAAGGTACAGCAGAGCTAGTCCAAAAGGGCTATTGTTCCTAAAAGGGATGCTTAAGGTATCGGGCATCACTTGTGGAGTCACCACTTCACATCTATCATATTTAGGCTGCTTGAAGTAGTACATTAGTACATTCAACCACTGGCACCAGGGAGGGAGGCAAAATTTAAAAACCCTTGTGTGAGAAGTTTGTGGCACAGCGAGTTGCAGGGAGGTCGTTCATAATAGTTATTTTCAAATTGTATTTGTTCTAGCTAGGAGAAAAACCCTGTAACTATCTAGGGGAAAAAAAATCACCACAAAGAAAATTAAGAAAATAACAGTTCTTAAGTCAACCTGACATTTGTTCTTCACTTGAGGAAAATATCTGAAAGAAACTTAGCCTTTAGAGTTGTAGGAAAATGCGCTGTTGGAGCAGAGTGCAGATGAAATTGTTATCTGCTGTTCTGGTTAATGATACACGACTGCTAATGCCACATGCACAGGATCACAAAAGAGCCATCTCAGCCAAGGAAAAAGAGATTAAATTGGCCCATTCTACACTACTACTCATTACACCATTAAATACTTAGTACTTTGGTTTGGCGTCATAAAAGGGGAGAACATGAGTCTGAGGACTCATAATTGTAGTTTTGAGCTGTTCTTCAGCGTTCCGCAGTTCCAGCACCAAGAATTTAAATCATTAAAAATGTAAATGGCTTATTACTACAACTTCAATGTGTGTTGTTGATACCATGAAATAAACAAATTCAAAGCAGGCTGGAAATTGTTATTATTTCTATTTAGATCCAATATTAGTACTGCTAAATCCTACAGACAGGCATATTGACAATCATTTCAGTGCTTGTGCTGCATACCTGCTTTATAAATCTGCTCCTTTTTCTAAGGAAAGGTACATGTGCCTTGCTAATGAAGGTAAGGCACATGTACCTTTCCTTTCCTTGGAAGTTAACTGAATGCCAGCATGAAGCCTTGTAATGGATAATTCTTGCTTATGGGATAAAATTTCTGACATTTGGTCAGAAAAGAGACAAAAAGCAAGGCTTGCTGGAGATCAAGAAAAGCTGTCCAGACAACACAGAATTATGAGCCTTTAAAGGATCTTCTCTCAGCATGACACAGCAGTGGAGGTTGATGCCCTCCAGTGTCCCCCATTTACACAGTGATGAACTTGAAGTGTCCCCTGAAGTACCAAGGCACCAGGAGAACAGTGTGGTGACCTAATCCCTGCAGCACGGTTGGAGCTGGTACATGCTGATCTTGTCCTGGTGACCAGGAAAAGCAGATAATTTCTTAGCAGTGAGAAGGAGGGGGACTTACTCTGCAATTTCATCTGCCACTGTTTTCATAAGGAGAAAACAGTTGCTGATTTTGGACTCCACTGGTTATTTAACAGCAAATTTAGTCCTTTAATCAGAATGCTTCATCTCTCATTATGTGTAATTTCTATTGCTAGCATTCCATGTACCTATGTAATTCAGTTCCATTTTTTGAAATCAATTTTCTGCAGTCCAGAGCATTGTTGCATGTAGCTGGCATCACATCAGTTGATGTGATGAAAAAATCTTTGACCTTGAAAATGATCTGGTGTGAAAGTGCAAGCTTATTTGGCAGAATTTAAATAAATGTCACTTTTGCTTTGACACTGGATTACATTTGGATCTGGTATAAAGATGGAAAAACAGATAATGGGATATCTACACTTATTCCATGCATAAATTTAGACTAACAGCTAAAGTTTTTTCTTATTATAATCTTTTTCATTTCAAAAATAATGCAGCCTCCTTGAAGTCAGAGATTTTCATACCCTGGTGTTCCAAACATTCTTACCTAAAACCTGTTATTTTTCTTTTCTTAACATTTACCACTTATTTCACTATTAAAGATGAACAATTTGCTGAGATTTTCTTACATCTTACATAGGATGAGGTGATTGGAGGGAGCAGCAAGGAAATGTGTAAAATTAATTCAAAGTCACAAGTTTGGCAAAAAAAACAAGAATATTTTTCCCCTTCCCAAAAGTGATTTACCTTCCTTAAAATTCATTTGGTTTTAGTAAAATAATAAGTTTTTAAAAATTCTTTGCTTAAGGTATTAGCAATAAAAAAGTCATCAGACACTATTTTTAAAAGCTCACTGACTTGCTTCCTTAGGAGTATCTTGGGAATGTAAAAGAAAAGAACTGGCCTGTAACAGGTGTGTGTGGTGATTCTCTAGGTTGAAATGAGAGAGCTCACACGTCTTTAAAAGTATTTGAATGCATATTGTTATAACCCCAATTTCCAATCATTATTCCCCACAGGTATTACATATCTGAAAATGCAACAGAAGTATAAAAGCTCATTTAAAACTCCTACATCACAAACCCACTGCTTTTTAAATGTCTGGAACACAGCATTGTGTTTGAGTTCCTTGGGTCTGGACTGCAATCATCCCACTGTCTCCTTGACAACGTGAGGAACATCAAGTAATTCAGAAAAGGAGAGCCACAGTGACAAAGGTTGCAGCCCTTAAAAAGACATTTCAAAGACTTAGATCTGCCCAGAGATGAGATTTCAACTCCCTCTCAACTTTTAGAATCAGCTGACTTCGGGGACATAATTTTTTAGCTATTTTTTTGTGGGGTGGAGATGAGGTAACCTGATCACCCCATATGCCTGCAGCAACAAAATAAGAAAGATGTGCTTTTACATTGTTACTGCAAGATTAAGAAATACTTACAAGTAATTAGAAATAGTGAGAAAGTAATAGATTTGTTTAAAATAGAAACTTTAACATAATTTTTCATGCTTCCTGGGTATCCTTATTTTTAAGACTGTTTTTTCTAATCAAAGTTTATACTCGGTGAAAATCTTTACGCAGTGTCCAGTGGGGAGGTTTATATGGAATATTATATGGAGAGTTTCTTCACTGAAAGGGTTTCTGAGCGCTGGAACAGGCTGCCCAGGGAAGTGGGGGAGTCACAGTCCCCAGAGGTATTTAAAAGCCATGTAGACGTGGCACTTAGGGACATAGTTTAGTGCTGGGTTAGCAATCAGCCTCAGTCTTAAAGATCTTCTCCTAAACAGTTCTGTGTATTGTAATTCAGGATGAATCAGGACTGGTAAACTGAAAGAGAAATAGAGGCTGCAAAAATCTCCTCAATCTTCTGCCTACCGTGTAAGTGAAACGATTTGCAGGAACAGGAGCTGTAGTAGTGGACATGTAAAAGAATTATACATAGCTGGAGACATATCAAGGAATCCCAAAGAGAAGACATGTATGTTTGGGGCTGCAAAAAGGGATACTGCCAAAATAAGGGAAAAGGTGGGAAAAAATAAAAATCAAAGTAAAGAACCTTTTTTTTAAACAATAAATGTATCATAAAAGGTTATTCTTAGGTTTATGTACTCTACCCACTGCACAGGCATAACATATATATTACAGCTTCTTTCTGACAGTTATCAATTCAGATTTTTAAACAGAGGAAAGAATGAGTCACCCACTGCATAAAGAATTAAGCCTATATGAGCATTAAGACTAAGTGTTCTTCAGCTAGGAAAGACTTTAAGTCTGTCTAACACACCGAGGCATTTACAATTTTTCAGATCTTTAAACTGGAAATTACACAGTGTGGTTTGAATCAATTCAAAATATCTGGAGTGTGTTAATTTTTGTGGAAGATATCTCAACTCCACCTCTGAATCAAACTTTAAGAAGACAGAAAAATTATCACTTTGATCCCAAAGTAGCCAGAAGATTAAGACAGAAAGTCATGGAATCATGCCATCTGGAAGGGGGAAATTGCAAATACTGGTGATCAGTCATTCTGCAACTGGGACATCTCTTACAGGGAGCTTGTCCTCAGTGCACCTGCCCTTCAAACCTTCTTGGATAGAGCAAAACAGGAGACTGTTCCCCTTTCCCAGGTAGGAGCCTCCTGAATGTGTACAGAGCCTTGCCTCAGTGGAAGGAAGGAGTTTTGATCCCTTTTCTTTTTTAGCCTGCCTGTTTTAACTAAGTAATGTAGAGTGTGTCTGGTGGTTTGTGGTCTTCTCTTTTAGTTGACTAAGGGAAGGGTATTTGCTTCCATGTTTTGAAACCAAGACAAGGCATTCAAGCCTTACTGGCTGTCCTTGTTGGCCTTCCATGAATAATTTCTAGTTCTATTCTCTGTTTTTCAGAAAAGCAGGTAACACACACTCTGTTTTACCTTCCTTCTTGGGGGACACCAAGAGTGGTTAATCTCTTTAAGTATCTGTTCCTGTAGAAGTTCTATTCCGCACAAATATTTTTGTCCATGGCAATGGAAAATGCACACAGACTTCCAGAAAAGCATAGCCAGGAAAAGAAGCAGGGCACAGCATTGTGTTCTTCAATGGCAACAGAACTCATCTGGGCAATTAGCCTGAGGAATATTTCCATGTAACTTCTATGGGATCTCATTTTCATCAGTCAAAAATAATACATTTCATTGGAGCTTCACAAGTTTGGGTTATCATGTTGCATGATTCTGCACATGGTGATGAAAAGCTGATTTCATAACACAGGGCAGTTCACCCTGCAGCTGCCCTTGCCTTCACATACCTGCCCAGGACTTTGTTCAGCTTTGAGTCACATGCTGTAAATTCCAGTTTAAGATGTCAGAGCTGATGCTGGCCACTAAGGAAAGCCAGTGCTGGTGCTTCATTGCCTTGCTGCATCAGCTCCAGAATTTCTGCTGTTATTTGGAAGATGGAGAAAAACCTCTATATGTAGCATAGAATATTGTGTATGCAATATTCTATGAACAAAATTCTACAAAACATCTATTCTACCAAAAAAGGTACAAAAATTCTATATGCAGCATAAAATATTGTATATAAATATAGAGAAAAACTCCTCATAGATTATTGTATATAGAGCTCCGCCCTAAGCCACCAGGCAGCAAGATTATCTGGAGCTAAACTTCAGCTAGTGTACGCTCATGTAAGTCCCCTGATACCTGTCCTTAGCATAACCGCGTGGTTCATGCCAACAGAGCACATGAACTTTGTTTTCTTTCAGTACTTTTGAAAATCAGAAGCTGTCTCTACTTTCAGAGTATTTGTAACAAGGAACTAGCACCAGGAGCGGTTGCAGAATGACTGATCACCAGTATTTGCAATGTCCCCCTTCCAGATCATGTATGTCTAGCAAAACGTTTAGTGAAATGTTAGCTCTCCAACCCTGACATAAACTGCAGCTGTAGCTTTAGAATAAAAATTTCCAGAACAGAATATGTTAATGATTGGCTCAGTTTCAGTTTAAAGTCAGTGTAGCTCCATTAGTTCTCTGCTTCACCTGTGGCAAACCAGAGTAACAGAGCAGTAGATGCTCTTTCACAGGGGACTGATGGACTGATAAACCACTGTACGTATTCTATACCTGCCATTCAAATGGAAATTGTATTTCCAGTTAAAAGTCTGTTATTTTATTAGAGAGCAATAAATGTGGTTTCCTTAGTTGTGCTCCTCAGCCTCTGTCTTTCACTTCTAATGTGTTTTCTTTGGTGACATTTTTTCTTGTCAGGGAAAGGTCATGACATTTCAAGGTGTTCACTTCCTGAAGCATGACTCCTCGAAGTAATGAGGTTCAGCTGATCTGTCAGCAAAAATCTGCCACGGTGAAAACAAGCCTGGCAAAAGCAGAGTTCAGGAACATCAACACATGGTCACTCCTGATGGAGCTGATGGCTGCCCGTGTTCTCTGTGCCATTACAAGAATGCCCAAAGGGACAAACCCCCCAGGATTATGTGTGTCTGAGTGCTGTTATTATCTGAACTCTGTTTTCAAGCATCCCATTAATTTGCATGGTGATTCAAGCTCAGGCAAACTTTGTTTTGTTTAAATCTTAAATGATGTTAACCTCAAATGTCAAAAATAGTTGTAAAGCAATTTTGGTTCCTTAATGAGTATAAATAGATTTAAGACTGCATATGATAGTTTGAAGTTTCCTGACTGAAATTCTTAGGCCTTTTTATAGTGGTTGTTACTCAGGAGCACAACACTGAGGACCTTAATCTCAAAGGGAAGTCCCTTAAATGCTGGCATTTCCAGAATGTAAATCAAAAGTAGATTTGGACCTGACTGAAAAAGCTGGTTGTTTTCTGCCCCAATTTCCTTATTGCAGAAAAGTTGCATACAGTTTTCATTTTGATTTAACAGTGCTTTGATTCTCTTTTCACCTGGGAAAGACTACATTACATTATTCTACAAAAACTTGCTCAGCCCAGGGTGAGTCTGAAAATAACCTTTACATGTCCCCTTTGTGTCAATGCATGCAGAAATGATAAACTGTCTTCTGGAGTGTGCTCTAGACCTTTTAACCCCTACACAACCTCCTTTCTAGTAATAGTTAAATAACCCCTTCTGATAATTTCATCACATCTGCTCAAGAAAAGACACAATTTAACAGATTATATATTTTTGCCTATTATGCAGTATTATGTATTTCAGCCTTCTTCCATTTTAGGGGCTGTGCTTTAGGCTGATAATTAATTTTTCTTTTCATAAGTTGCTGTCAGTTTTCAGTCCGTTTAAAAAACAATCTGTATTTTTAAGGATTAACTTCTTGAATTGATGTATTATTTTTTATTTGATTTCCTAACTTCATATTTTTATTGGAGTTGTTCTGTCATACTTGATTTCTTCAGCGCTGATTGATCGCATTCACCAACAGAAACAAATAATCATTTTTAAAAAATCTCATGTCATCAGTAAAACTGGAGGTTTTTCATAGATGATGTGTATATTTGAGGAATTCTTTTGTCTGGGAAGACAGCAATATGAAATCCAAATTAAAAGAATTTAGGAATGAAAATCTCATTAGTGTAGACTGATTTTTCCCTGAAGAATATGACAGTGTCATGCTCCTCCTTAAAGACAATTAAAACTAGCTTGTCCTAAACACTAATTTCTAAGTGTATTTAAAAAAAACTCCAAAAACAAAACTATGTCTTTCTCCTGACATTAATCCATTTTTAACCTATTACAATATGTTAAAATATTAGGTTATTGTAATTTTTTTTATAGCTCTTGTGGGGTCCCTTCCATAATAAGAATAAGAAATAATGATCCTCCTCACTCCAGGGCTGTCATTTGAGATGGAGAGTGCAAGAGTGGTGCTGACAGTTGGGTTTTATTTGCAGTTATGGGGAGAGCTGCCACTCATAGCAGTAGTAATAATCTGTATTATTCATCATTTGCAAATATTTCTTCCTGCTAAGCAGCCTTTTTATAAGGAAAGTCACCTTCCATTTTTCCTGGAAGTAACTGTGTGACCCCATCTGGAGCAGCCAGATTTGTTTTCAATGAAGTCTGGAAGGAGTGGGCAAGGATGATGAACTGATCATCAGTGATAGATTTGATCAATCTGTACAGAAAACTATTCCATTTTATAATAATAAGGAATGTGGTGTGAATAAAAGGTTTTAGTTATCCCTAAGTTGCAGTTTATTATTTGCAGTAAAGTTGCAGTATAGCTATTGAAAAGTTTGCGTGTCTGATCATGGTGTCTCACATTAGACAGGTAAGACACCTTAAAACCCTCCTCTATGATAGACTCCAAAAATCCTAAAACTAAGAAAAGGGAAATTTCTTGAGTTGTGAGGGCAAAGACTCTACTGATGGGTTTTGGCATTCTTGTGCATTCAGTGATTGGTAGAATAAAAAAAAAAATCGTTGCAGGCTCTGTACAGAAATAATATCCTGCACAGTAAGGTGCCTTGCTGATTAACCCACAGTCAGAGCAGCTTTGTGGGGCTGGGATAAGAGCAAAGGGATTGGTAGAACTGAAGATTTGTTTACAATTATTTTGACATAACAAAATCTATGAATTCTTCTTCAGTTTTTTGCTGTCTTAATAAATACAATTCCTAAATAAATCTGACATGAGCCAAGTGCTCTGGTCTTAGGAAGACAGTGAGCAGATAAACAGGACAAACAACAGACCACTGGGATCCCATTGCTTCACAGTTTGGGCAGAGAATCTCTGAACGATTCAAACTGGAAGACACTTGGGATTTTTTTAGTTCATTCTTCCAAATTATTTCCTTATGGTCTTTTCCTTCAGACTTTCAAGCAAGTGCTTACATGTTGCATCCATGCAAAGAAATCTCCTGCAGCTGGCAGTAGTTGTACTTCACTAGGAAGCTGTGAGGAAACTTTTGGTGAAATACTAGAGTTTAGACAGTGTACCAAATTCAGCCCTGGATTACATATTTTTTTCTGAAGACAATGACAATTCAAAACTTCTGGCAAAATATGAACTTGATAAACCAAATTTCGAGAATTCCTTCCTTTCTGCTGGATTTATGTGAATATTGTGAAAAAATTACACAAAACCATTGTGAGGTGATGATATGAGTTTGTCTCTCATTACAAGAGAAATGATCCCATTGTAAAAGCAACTCATCTCACAGGGGTGTAGAAGAGAAAATGACATTTTCTAAGTGTCATTGCTCTTCTACCTTCATTCCTCTATTTTCTTGCTTAAGGTCTTTTCAGTTAATAAAACCTGTAGATTCTGAAAGCAATATTGAGGAGATGAAAGTGAGATGAGAGTATCTTGAAGATTAGCCTTTATCAAAATAATTATTCAACTATACTTCTTACATAATAATTATAGTAGATAATTATCTCTTTCCTTTGAAGAGAAATTTATAATTTTTTTACCATCATCAGGACTCCATAAAACAATAATCTCTTCTGTTTCCAGTCCCATGTTTGTATAGAATAAATGGTGAATGCTGGTGGAAAATGTGGAAAATAGTGTGAGTTTGGTGGAGAAAGGTTTATCATCTGTGACCTATTCCACTTCTAAAACAAAGTCAAGCAAATAAAATTTACACATTTCTTCTGGGTATTCACAGGTAGCCACCATTTAGGAAAGGTCATCATGTTTTTCCTGAATTTAGTTAATGTCATCAAATTTTCTTTAGGTGTTAAAGGGTTCCGTCGTCTCTCCTGTACACAAGGAATTTTTTATGCAAAACATTCTGTGAAGTTTGAAGAGAGCCCTGAACACTTGCTGCAATCAGTCCCATCACTGTTCTCCCGTGGAGTCTCTCTTAGCAGAGGGGCTGGGTTTTCTGTCCTCATTTCCAGTAGTTCAGGAAAGATCTAATTCATTGGAGGGTCATTTATTTTTACTTATTCATAAAGGGAGAGCTGAGGCATCATCTTAGATAAAATAAAGAAGGATTTTTTTTTAGAAAATACAGGGTCTATCATGCCCAATATGATTTGGGTTTTGTTGTTTGCTTTCTATTTATAGGGAGATATCCCTGAAGACTACTACTGAGTGATTATCTCTTTGTGTTAGGTCAACACTGTAATAAAAGCCCATTTAGAGATTTTTTTTTTCTTGAACTGAGACTCCAGTGACCTTTCTTTATGATGTTTTTTTTTCTATTCTCACACAAACTTTCTATTCATTATTAGGAATAAAAGGAGAGAATACCTTGGAGGAGCACAGTATCCGAGCAGCCATTAATTAATATTTGAGACTTGCCTACACAAAATTTACTTCCCTAGAACATAAACATGTAAGAACAAAATCCATATATATAACTTCCCCTTTGCACAGAAGAACTAACAAGTTATTAATGGACTCATGTGAAGGTGTGAGGAACATCCTCATGCTTGCATACAGTGAGCCATTTCAAGCACTCTCCAGTGAGTTTGGAATACATTGGTGAAGGAAATGCAGTATGGATGAAATCACTCCTAGTGCTTGCGTTCAGATGTTGGAGGAGTGATTTCTCATAATTGTTATTGAATTAAAGTCACAGAAAAACCAGAATGCATTGACCTCTTCACAGGCTGCGTGTGCGTGTGTGCAGTGAGTGGATTCAGTGACGTACCTCCTGACCCTGCCTTTGCAGAGACAAAGAAGATGATGTTTTCACATACTCAGCTCTTTGATTTCCTTTCCACTAGTCATAATTAACATTTATTCAAGCAACATTAGGAAGAACATAAATATTTCAAAGAAGCTAATTACAGCATCCAAAACATCCTCCAAGCTATTCGTTTAATGAGGATGTGTTTTGTTCCTGCAATAGTGTAACATTAATTTCATCAAGCAATTAAACAAAAGAAAACAAAACCAGATACAATAGAGAAAGACGTATTTTTTTCTCCTCTTTACAAGAATGCTTACTTGAATTTCAGTGAGTTCCTTGAATAAAGATGACTGTCATAAACCATACAAGCTTCCTATAAACTCAAATTAAACCTTGGTGAACTTGCTCTGTCAAAATTTGTACCAATTTCAGTAGAAATATTATCTTGGTATAATATATAGTCTGAGTTTAGTGCAAATGTACATTTTTGTTAGAAATTATATTGGTTTTTCTGGTATATTTCAAGGAGTATTATAACTATGCCTAAATCAGTTTACCTTACCCATGTATCACAAAATGCAAAACTACACAATGTTTTTAAGGCATAGTCTAAAATGAAATGGAGCTCATACTGGGCTGGAAGTACTGGAAGAGTGTAGCCTGTAAGGATTCAGACACTGCAACTCATGGCACAAACAGGACTGAATGTGTAATGGCTACTGCTTTTGTCCATTAGCAGGAATCTGCTGTAAAATCACATTTCAGATGAATGCTTATCAAGCACTAGAAATCCAAGCAAGAGAGAAATATTAGGGGGGGGTTTAATGATAAAAGGAAGACCAGAAATTTTCTACCTGGAAAATTTTTCTCATCATCTTCAAAATCTCCTGATATGTTTTTGTGCAAGTGGGCTCAGCAAAATTTTTCAGTTTGCAGTGCTAAAACACACTGTGCAAAAATGTAACTTCTGGCCTAATCAGAACCCTTTCACCTGAAACCAAAGTTTAATTCAAGATGTATCTTTCTTTCAATATTCTTAAAACACTCTGCACTATTCAACAGGTATAGAATATTTACAGGTATCCTGCACTCAAATTATAATAGACTGTAATTTATTTCACAATCTATTAAATATTTAACAAGACTCTAATAATTAAAATGCATAACAAATTAAATCTTTCCTTAGGCTAAAGCTTGGGACACTGATTCATGCAGCTGAATCAAGATGGATTAGGGAGATACCTTTCAGCACTGATGACTCCCCATTTATGATAATTTCTTCAAATAAATGTGTTCTGCTTTTATTAACACAAAAACAGAAGTAAATGCAATCCCTCAATTAAGAGTGTTTTTAAAAACCTCTTTTAATTAGGTAGATATAAATGCAATCATCCATAAAAAATACAGGCTTCTTCAATTTATGTACTGGTGTGATAACTGGCTCTCCATTGACACGAGGATTAGCCCTGTCCCCAGACATATAAAGGAAAGTTTTGTTACTGAATCTGATAGAGAACATGGTTCTTTTGCTAAAAGAATTTTATAGCATCTTAGCATGCTGCTTGGCAAAGCTTTTGCAATTTTGATGGTCTATCAAAGTGCCCAGGGTTGCAGAGCCCACTTTGTTTCACACACAACTGATAAAGGTGGAGGCAAAGAGCAGATACCAATACCATGGCTGTAAATCAAAGTTTTGCTTTGTTCCACAACAACAGCCACTGCTCTTGTCAGGCAGATTTACTCCATCACATACTATTTAGCCCCCAGTCAAAACCCACTGAAACGGTAAAAATGAACTGCAAGTTGTTTTGGAAAATGACAATCTCTACTACTGCACTATTGTCCTGTTGCTGAACTGTGACATACTAATTTCCTTTGACAGAAAAAAAACAACCAAGCAAAAAAATATGAGTGAATTGAAAAAGAAGGGAAAACAAACCATGAAGATGGACTCTAAACTGGGATCTCCTGTCCTGAAACCATCTCTGTAGCATTGGAGCAGCATCTCAGCTGTGCAGGATCTTCCTGGAGCAAATGGTGAGAAAGCAGAGGCATTCAGACATTCCTCATACTTAAAAGTCAGACCTTGCTGCTGGGCTTGGTGTGAGGAACAGGTCATCACTAGCCTGAGCATCTTGCTCACTCTTGGCAGTGGCAATCATCATTTGTTGGGTCTGATAGCAGGAGGAAGGGCAGACTTGGGTAGCCACTCTGGTAAGCCAGGCTCTGCTGTGCTTCAGGGATGCTGGGCTGAGCTGAACCGCCCAAGTGCCATAACAGGTTTGGAGTCAGTGTACTTTTGACTGTCATATAATGTAGTGGCTTTCATTATCTACAGGCGTAAATAACAACTGAGACCAAGGTCTGCAGCTGTATTATAAGTAAAATACCTTGCTAGGACCACAGTGTTAGGATTTTAATCGCTAGATATTACCGTATGGCTGAGTTCTGTTGCGTGGTGCGGCACTGAGTGTGTATTTAAGGCATAGGAAAAGTCGGGAGGAGTAGAAGTCAGGAGGCAGTCACACCCCTACAACCGGGGAGCTTTCAGAAAGTTCCGTGCCCAGTCGGTGGTGCCAGGGCAGTGGGGTGCCCATCCCCAGAGCCTCGTACCCCCAGAGCCACCGGCGCTTTCTGCCACATGCAAGATGCACGAGATTTCCTCCCGAGTTCAGCTAGCTGGGGCCAAATCAGCCAGTGGGTCCGAGTTATCCCCGGGAAATCACGCCTCTTGTTCCCCGTACATCGGGCTGGGATGGTGTCTGAACAACCCCTCAGCCGCCTCGTTCCATTACTCCGAGAATCCACGGCAGTGAGGGAGCAGCACCTCCCGCGCCACCCACCGCGGCTCCTGCGGGACTCCGGGGGATTAAAACATGGAATTTTTTTTTTTTTTTTAAGGAGGGGGTTTAATAGAGGGCCTGGAGCCCGGGCAGCGCCTGGCTCCTGTGCCAAGCAGAGGCACCCGCCGCTCCAGCACGGCTCGCTGCGGCG
>VXBR01002517.1:327521-350056 GCA_013400215.1 Cisticola juncidis | reverse complement strand
CTCGCGGCGGCGGGGCGGAGCGGGCTGAGTCACCAGCCCCGGCCCCCGGGCCGGCGGGGCAGCCCTCCCGAGCCGGGCTGGGGCTCGTCCACGTGTCGGGGGGATTTAAAGAGTTGGGGCAGGGAGCGAGGACATGCCCAGAAGAGCGGCTGGCAGAGCGGCGGAGCTCGGCGGACATGGGACACCCCTGGCACCATCAGCCGCCCGCGGCCGCCGCCGAGCGCAGCCCCAGGAAGGGCGCAGACGGCGCGGCGCTGCCCGCGTCCCCGCTAGTCCTCCTCTTCGTCCTCCTCGCCTCCTCGGTTTGTGCTTGCAAAGGTGAGTATCGTCCCGCTGGCAGTGCCTTCCTGCACCGCCAGCTGTGCACATCAGCAAACATACACAATGTTTGCTCCGGGGCTCCGGGGATGGGCAGCTGCTGGGCTCCGGGGATGGCTCTGGGCGGCTTCTTCCCCTGTCCCTGCAGGATTGCTCTGTCCTGGCAAAAAACTCCAGCAGCTTGGCCAACAGGCTTTTGTTAGAAGAGATTTAAGTATCTTATACTCTGATTTTAAAAAGGTAGGAAAAGACATGTATCACAAAACTGCAGGACAAATTAGGATCCTCTGGCGTTCATTCAACCTCTAGCAATATTTATCAGGTAAGGAATCCTGAAAGTTGCTGATTTTGTAGCAGGAGGCTCTTGTGAAACATCGGACTGTTTAACAAACCATACTCTTTTCTACTCTATTTCCCCACCTTAGATAGATGAGCTGCTTACACCTTGTAAGTAACGTTACAAAATGCCGTGCAAGAACTATTTCTATTTTGTTTGTGTTATATTTATCTGATTTGCTTTAGTTGTGAGTTTTGTTCTACTTTTTTGTGGTTTTTTTTTTTTTTTTTTTTTTTTTTTTTTTTTTTTTTTTTTTTTGTTTTTTTTTTTTTTTTTTTTTTTTTTTTTTTTTTTTTTTTTTTTTTTTTTAATAGCAGTAACCAAAGAAATCGAATTGCAGCATACTTAATATTATGTTAAAAATAAGTTCTGAAGATGTGGAAGAGGGGAGGGAAGGAACATGAGTGCAACGGAGGGCAGTGGCACACAGTATTTCATCACTGTTCTTACACAAATGATTGCCAGGAGCTTGTTAGGGATGCAGCAGAGGGAAGAGATGTAAGAAGTGAGTCCCAGGCTGTGCATCTGGCATCCTACTACCTTGAAAGACAACAAATTTCTTGAAGGTGGCAGAATTGAAAGATAGGAGAGCACCTGTGCGTGGACAGTTGATTTTGTAGAAGGATTTCCTCCTCCGTGTTCCCTTTATATAGGACTCTTTCATCAATAGCACATACTTACTTTCTTTCCTCTCTCTCCTCTTCCTCCTCTCTCTCTTCTCTCTCTCCTCTCTCTTGCCTTCTTCCTTCTTTTTTTCCCCTCCCAATGGTTATTTTGTGTATGTTACAAAAAACCTTAATGTTTCACTGTGTGTTTTGTTGTGTAAATGAGTGAAGTCCTGTAGCTACTGCAGCCCTGTTCTGGGTGGGGTGATGGAGGAAATATTCAGTCTTTCCTGCTTGTTGCCCTAAGGTTTACTAATTCATGCTAATGAATTTCTTTAGCTCTCCTTGAAAAGTCTTGGGAACCAGTCAATGGCAGAAGCAAGCATTGTTCAGAAATAGGCAGGCAATGCTTTGATGGGGAAGGCGTGCTAATTTGAAGTGCTGCCCTGTTCCACTTTTAACTAGGATAATAATCCCAGGTAGTACTCCGGTTTGAATACACTAATTTAAGAGCAGGAGACAATATAAAACAAATGTAGCACCTTCAATTTATTTGACATTTTTCTTTGAAATGAAACAAATAATTGGAAATCAGTTTCCTTTTTATGTGAACAACTCAGAGATATTTTTAAGAAAATCCACTTCTATATAATGTAAAATTATGTACTCCTCTAATTCTATTTTGGGGCAAAGCAATCATCCATACTATTTAGTCACCTTAAGTCTGTGCCAGTACAAAAACATGGTTTTGAAATCCATCCCTTTTTTGCTCACTGGACATTCTCTAGCTGGGTCTAAAGGTCTAGCACCAGTTTCTCTCCCATGGGAGTTACACACATCCCCTCACTGTGGGGATGCCATTGTATGGTGTCTGACATACTCACAGGGCAGTGATGCTCATTTCTGTTATTTGCAGAATCTCTAACAAACACTGCTATCAGAAATACACTGCCAGGTAAAGCTACAATGTGGTAAAAGGGATATTCTGGACATTGAGCTGGAAGGGATCCTGGGACAGTAACTTTCATGCAGCCTGCGTGAGTAGAGATAGAGAAAGGAGCTGCTCCAAGTTAAGCACAGCTTCACTGCATCATTATGCAACCAAGAACACATTTAATCTACCGAGGGACAAGCTTTTCCATATCACAAATGCAAAACAGAGGGGAAAAAAATTCAGTTAGACTAGTATTATCTATCAGCTTCTCAAAACAACACATTCATATCATGGGCACTATTTCCATGCAATCGTATATTACATAGTGCATGTTCAATTCTGCAGCTGTAGCATAAAAGAAGGCAAGAAGTAGAGTCCAGATCCTCAACTCAGTGTGTGCACTGAAGGTTAGCAGAGTTCTCAGAAAACTCGAGGTTGTGGGAGCTGGAATGTGATTTTCTAAGCAGGTCTCAGTGAGAACTTCCACACTGTTTATAGCTCAGACATGTGAATGTCCATATCTGCTGTGAACTTGTGGAAAAGCAACCTGCTGTGTTGATGAAATAGAGCAGACAAAAATTACCAGACAAACCACAGAGCACCCAGGGTCACAGACCAAGCAGCTCCCAGACTTTGCAGTTTATGGTTGTGCTAAGTATGTCTGACACGGGGCACTAATACAAATGACCTTTGTTGTACAGCATTGTTAAGCATGGTTTGTGCTTCCAGGTGCACCAATGCCATCCCAAGCACTCGAATCAGATGAGGATTTGCAGCTGTTGAAAGAGGTAAGCATCATCTGCCATGTGGTATCCTCCCATTTCTTCTGTGCCCGTCCTTGCTACAGTCCCACCTCACTCTCCAGTATTTCTCTTGCACAGAGTTCAGCTGTGTTTTCTTCCAGTATGTCTTCCTGTATGTCTCCTATCCTGACATCAGCAAGGAGATGGAATATTTAATTTTCCAGATGTTCTGAACAGTTGCTTCAGGAGGATGTTGGGACTTTGTGTTGAGATGTCATTCTGAATGATATCATTCTATTCTATTCTATTCTATTCTATTCTATTCTGTTCTGTTCTATTCTATTCTGTTCTGTTCTGTTCTGTTCTGTTCTGTTCTGTTCTGTTCTGTTCTATAACTGTCCATGACCAAACAGATACTGTCCCTGGAAGCATCACAGTGTCCCTCCCATCTGGTAGTTTTATAGTCTGTACATGAAATTCAGGAATTATTTCAACTCATACAGTCTTGCTTCTTTCATCCTCTCTTCTGCACACAAGGCTGGGACACTGTTCAATCCTATCCTAGCCTCTCAATTCACTAGGCAAAGGACAATGTACTGTGTCAATTAACCCCTCTAAAATTTGGCTTCTGATTGGTACCATAACTTCCACTCTCATCTCTGAAATGAACATTTGTTTTGGCTCTGGAGTGTGACACATGTGTTAACACAGACTATTCCTGCCCTTTTGGAACAGATGGAGTGGAAGGGCATAACATGTGGAGTGGGTTTATCCTGCAGCTTCCATGCCCTGGTGTTGCTGCAACTGTCAACTGTTGTGTTGACATTTAATTTAGCAGCTTTTGATAACATTGGGAAATAAATGACTCATCAGGGGGCCAGATGCAGAGAGCAAATTTCTTCTGATTGAGACCATTACTGGAGACATTCTGCTTACTGTCATCTCCCTACAGTTCATATTGGACATAGTGACTCAAAACCTAGCCTATTCCAGAGGGCACTTGAATGAGCCCTACAGATGTTTATCACCTGGGAAAAATGGTCTCTTGGGAAGTAAGATCCTGATAACTGTAAGGAGTTTTTGAAAATTAGTTATTTAGATTCTGGATTTTAAAAGCTGCTTTATACATTTCTGTACGTCTTGATCAGATTTGCTAGGTGTAAGATTTGTCCCTGTGGTGATTGGAAACTAAGACAAAGATCCTGTTGACTTCAATAAAGAAAACAGTATGCATAAGATACTAAATTTTGTAAAATTTTGCAATAAAAACAATATAAAACTTACCATTAGAACTAGAATTATGCTGGATTGGAAAAGATCTAAAGAAAGAGAATTAGGTATATGGTTATATACTCTAAATCAACCTAGTTACTAATTCATACTAGTTCACCAGGGATTCACAAAGTGGAAATAATAATTCTTCCCTCTTTGTTACTTTACTAGTGGATCATTCAGGTGAAATTCTGACTCTAAATAAACCTAGTATGTTCCAGGAATGGCACTGAGTTTATAAATCTGAGAATGTTGTAACTATATTTGTTTCTTTACTTGTCTCTTGTTTCCTTGTGTTTCTTTATGTTATTTAACCAACCCCAAGCAACTTGCAATCTTCTACCCTCAGGCCACATTTCTGAGCCAGAAGAGAAAATTTTGGAGAAGATGCATAAAGGATAGAACCTATTAATTTTTAAAAAGGAATTAACAGAAATTGTGGCTTTTCCTCAGCCCTTGCTTTGTTTCAGCTGAAAGATGCCACTGTGTTGAACGCAAAGCAGTCTCTGGCTTATTCTGCTACTGAATTATGATAGTTCTCTGTGTCAAGTAAATAAACAAATAAAACCCAAACTCAAATGGTCCCCAAGAGGAAGCAATCCTTTTTTAACATAGGCTTCCAAAATAACTTTAGCTTGATTTTATCTCATTCATTGCTGACTTCTTCCTCACTCTGGAAGGAGTAAAGCTGAACTGATACACTCAAACACATGCAAGATGAAGGACAAAGAGAATGGAGAGGATGTGTTACCAACAATACCTGTTTGAAAAGGGAACCCTGTGAACTATTAGTTTTCCCACTGTGTCTGCTAATGCTTTCTCATAGATTGTCTCTGGAGAAATGAATCATCTCCTGTTGTGAAGTGATCAGATAAGCATTATTTTTCTAAATTTTTTTTTCCTTTAATGTTTTCTTTGCTAATGTGTCATTTAAGGCTTTTTATCTATAAAACATTGCAAGAACAATTGCATTGCCTGCTCTATCAAAAAGAAAAAAACAACAAAACAATCAAAAACCACTATGTTTTTTATGCAGTCTGTGAACATAAATGGCAAAGGGTTTTTTTTTTCATCTAACACTACCAAACACTACTACATGGAAAGCAATAGCAAATACTGATGGAGGTTACTATTGATACAACTCTGAAGTTATTTAATAAAATTGTAAGGTTTTTTTTGTCATCGTTATTAAAGCGTGCAACTTCAGTTGTAGTGCTGGAGACTTTTCCTTACAGAATACTCAAAACTTTCAGCACTGGTGATATTATGTCTCTGAACTCAAATACCTTTTATTCCATTTCTTATTCCTCCTCTATTAACAACTCCACTAAAAATTAGTGAGTATATCATTATTCTTTCATCTTGGAAAAGAGACAGAAGGAGGATGTAATTAACACAAGTTTGTGAGCTGTAGGGGAGAGGATGGGTAGGAATGACTTGTTCGGTCACATTTCTTCCAAGACAAGACCATGACAGCACTGAATCAAGACAGCTTTGAAAAGTCTGGTGAAAATAAACAGGAGTGGAGTTTCATATAATGTTTAGGAAACTTCTGGCATGAATTGACTTGTGTGCATAGGATGCACCAGCACATCATAATCACTCAATGGACCCGTGTGTCATATGCCTGTAGGGATGCCTTAATCCAATTGGCAGAGCTGTGTTTGAGGATTGATCCTGGAATCCCTTGCCTTAGTTTTGTTATTTTCTTCACAGTTTTGTATAATTAAAAAATATTACAGAAGAGATTCAAGTTCATAGCTCATCCCCCAGATGCTTACAATCATAACTTAAAATATGACTTAATCTGAGAAGTTTGCAGTTAAGAGGGATATGTGGTCAGTAGGGAATAAAGGTCACAGATATTGTTATGTTATTGTACAGTTGTTATGTTTGTTCAAGTCAAGCAAGCATAAGTTTGTTGTTGTTGTTATTTTCTTTTTTTTATGTGGTTACAGCCCTTTCCTCCTTTGAATGCAAAGTATTTAATGAATGGACCTGTAAGGCTGCAAACTTGCCACGCCATTAGCTGCACTTACCTTTTTCTGAAAATATGCATATTTCACTTGTTTTTATTGTGTGAATTCTTACAGATAGATGATGTGTGTTCTGCTTACCTGTCCACTGACTCTCAGCCTCAGGTGAGTCAGACAGAGGTAACTCCATTATTTTTATACTGTTTGTTATATGCAGCAGAATTCAAGTGTGATACCTGGGTTCCTGTTTTCTTTGCACTAGGTGTCCAGTACAGTGGAAGAACTTTGTTTCTTGGTCATGGGATTTCTCCAGAAACCACAGGTAACACACACAAAAGACTGCTTAGCATTTCTGAAGCCTGGTCTCTCTCTGTGTGTTGTCTGCAATGACTTCTGAGGACTCAGTATGCAAAGTCATTCAGCACCGAAAGTCCTTCTATCAGTTTTTACTCTGAAATGCCATGTGCCAGAATGTAACACTGTGTAAAGACAACAGGGATACATCAGTGTTTGGAAAATTATCTCCAGGTTGGGGTCAAGGTGTTAGGTGTTTTTATTGCTCCAGATTAGAAAAACCATGAATCCTCAACAGACAAAGAGATTTACTTAGGAGAGTCTGGGTATGAGCAAGGCAATATCTGCTAAACATATCTAACTCGTCTAGGGCAGAGTAATCAATGTTCTCTACAGAGTTTGAAATGATTAGTTAGATTGATAAGTAAAGACATCTAATACATCTGCCAAGCAAGAAGGATATTTCAACTTAGTGCTGAAAAGATTATGTATGTAATCAAAATTATCCATTGTTCTTTTTACTTTAATGAATAAAAGCCTTTCTACCAACCATTATTCCCACAGGGTTTAGATGAGAAAGACAACACCAAAAGGGTAAGATGTCTATATATCCTACAATCACACTAAAAAAAGGCAAGAAAATCATAAAACTCTTACCCTGTTTTGTAGTAAAACCCCACCTTTAATTTTTTCAAACAGTTCTTATTTCATTATTCTAAGACTCATGACTCGGGCAACTCAGACATCATGGTAAGTGACATAGCACCTCCTTATGAGTGAGTACATGTGTGCTTGTATATAAAACCAAGGCAATATTCCTTTTTGCAGTAGGCTCTCCCACTGTGCAGCAAGTTCAGGACTGGGAGTTGCATGTTTACAGTATAGAAGGTGTTTTAATAATAGGGGAGAGGATGATCAGTACTGTAAAAGTGTGGAAAAAAAGATCTAACAAACTCAACCAAACAGTTGTGGAATCCCAACTGAATCTCAGTCTTGCAGTTTCAAATTTTAAGAACGAGATCAAATACTTTTTTGGGGTATTGGAACATAGCAAATACAGTGAAACAATGTGGACTAATGGGACCTGAGAACATGACCATAACAATTAGATACTCTTGAAGCATTTTTATTAATTATTAATTAAACTGTATTAATTCATTTGCATGTCATAAATATGTAGCAGGCAAAATAGTTTTTAAGACTTACTTGGACTTTGGATTATATTTTGAATGAAAAATATAATTCAAACCATGGCCAAGAATTATTGCCTTTAAGGTATTCTCATAAACCAGCAAGCCAAGTACATGATCCATTCTTGCTTTTGAAGTGCAAACATACTCTGTTATCCATGTGCATCTATGCACCATCAAATTTGGAGAGAGTTAAGCATATTCATATTGCCTTGTTTCTTAACAATCACCCTTACATGCCATTGTCCATTTTTGCCTTGTTCTTTACATTTCTCCAGAAATATGTGGTGTGTTTCCTAGAAAGTGACATTGCTCATATTGGCATCAATGTTTTCATGCTACAGCTGTTTTAGAGGCTTTAATGGTAATTAAGACACAGTGAAATGAGTTATTTCTGCTGCTGCTCCTGCTTAAAAGGTTACTGCATCCCACTGCACCACCATCCTGAATACCTTTGCCCCCAGAGATTACTGCTTTCTCACTTCTGGTTTAGCTGTTCAGATGATTATGTTCCAGCCAATTTCAGAGATACTAACTTAAGTGAGATCCATCATTCCTCAGCTTTATAAACTCTCTCCACTGGCTGCAAGACAGAGCCCAAGTGGACAGCTGGGATGTCCATTAACTACTTCAGTCGTATCAGACTCCTACTTTTTTTAGGTGTTATAATCCCATATTGCCTGCCTAGGCAGATAGCAAAAATTTGGCTACAGATAAGCATTTTACCTATTAAGTACAATAACACTTTGGTAACTCAGATTACTCCATATATTACAATTTTCTTAATTCCATTACTTTTCTAAGAAGTATTGTAGCAAAAAATGCATTGTTTTTTAATTACATTTATATGAGTTGAAGGTTTAAATTGGTTAATGGAACACAGGTTTTTATACTTTATTTCTTCCTGTAGACCTCTCTCCAAGTTCCCACATAGTTGTGGTGGATGAGCACTAAGGCTGCACACAATGCCACTGTGCACAATTAGGCTTTCTGGAAGCTTAAAGTCTTGTTGAACATAAGGAATTTCATGATTGGATTTTAGATAGAGTGACCAGTGCCATGGCTACAAATGTCCCTTAAGAATGGATTTCTACTGTACACTGTTCTTTAGCAAAAAAAATCTGATCTTTTTTGTTGCCATTTATTTTGAACTAAAATTAACTTTTCAGTACAACAGAGGTTGAAGCTGCTAACATCCATAGTAGAAAATCATAGTAGTGTTAGTAGGAAAACTGTGTGGAAATATTCTCAGTACCAGTTGTAGAGACTCATCTAAGTTTGAAGAATTCCAGGAGTCTGTAACTGAACTTTCAGTTGGTAAAGATGAGGATACATAGCTTTTCCCTCCATCACTCTATGTAGTGTAAATATAAATGTTGATGCCTGTTTGTTGTCAAGTCAAAATGTTTAAAAAGTACATTTTTCAATTAATAAGTTTCTCAGTCTTCAGTCCTTTTTTGGTGTGTATTTGGTCCATGAGCCAATACTGCAGAAAGAGACTTTTTTGCATCATAAGGGCCAAATGTCACTGTTGCTCATGTGTGTGTTCGTGTCCTCTCAGTCGTCTGTCCTGCATCCTTTACTGCAACTCGTCCCTCAGCTTAATGAGAGAAGACTGAAGAGATATAAACTGGACGTATGTAAACTTGAACTCTGCATGCTTATGTTCTCACACTTTGTGACTCTTTAGCTTTCCTAAAAATGTCCTTTTAGACCTTTCTGCTTATATATTTTTGTTGGACTACCCAAATCTCAGTGTCTTCAGGAGGGGTTATCTTGCTGCTGATCTTTTTTCTTCCTCATATTGGGAAGAAAAAACAGAACCTGCTGTACATAAACACATCTACCTCCCTCCCTGATTAGATATGGAATTGAAAATATGGATGGGTGGAGGAGGAAACATGCTCTATTAAATTAATTCTTTCTTTTAAACACCAGATTTTTTCATGGCTTTGATTCCTCTTGAGTTACAGACTGCCTGATAGGATATCTAAAAAAGAAGATCCAAGGATTTTCTTGGCTATTCATTATAAGAGCCTGCACAAAATACCTTCTAGAGGGCAGGCATTAAAATAAAACTCTAAGTAATCATACATCTTTATGAATACATATTTTTCTGTGGACATATATACATGTAGGTTTGTGAATAAACTTGCATATTTATTATGGCAGGTATTTTTTTAATGTCTCCAAACCCTTAGAAGTTTATAACATGAGTGTTACAAAAATTACAGATTCTTAGCTTAAGCTGTTTTCTCATACCAAACTTCTGACATGAACTCAAACAAGAATATGTAATCTTTAAGAAGTCTCATGTCTGGTTGTAAGAGGAAAATGACATTAATATAAATCACAATTTCTCACTAGTAATTGTACTCTTGATTATTTTCTGTTCTGGATAAATTTCTTAATCTTGTAGCACATATTTTGCTCCTGTTTTCAGTTTTGTTCACACATTGAATAGAAAAAGTAGAAAAAATTACATACAAATACCGTAAGACTCAAATGGCAATGTACAGATTTTTTTTTACCCTTTTGGAATACAAAAAAGTATAGTAGTGATCAGATTATAAATACAAAATGGGTGTTTCAAATGCAGACTATGCTAGAATGAGAAGAACAGTAGAACTAAAAATACAGATGTTTTATGTACAGCAAGAAACTGAATATAATGCTCTATGTGATAAACTGAAGTCAGAATTAAAATCAAGACTCAGAAATTATGTGTAGTTTAAACTCTACTTCCTCTGAAAGCTTCCCTGGATTGAATCTACTTCTGTAGTTTGGAGATAATGGGAATCATCCAGTTTTACACAATTCTCACAGCATTAGAATAGAGCATGGTAAGATTCCTTCCTTTGACACTTCACCTTATGGTATTTACCCAAGAGATCACAGCACCCCAGATTTTAGTTAAGAAATACCCTCATTGCTAAATAAAAGCCATCTTCATTTTATGTTCTAAGCATAAGATAAGCATAACACTGAGACAATTTTGTTTCTTGAATTTACTGCGTCCCCACAGACGCAGGACAGACACATCACTCTGATACCAACCGAAGGGAATAAAACACTGTGATTAAGCTTATGTGTTCTCTAATCATGAAGGTCTCATTAAAGCAACTGGATGCTTCATGCTTTGTACTTGTTACATTTAAATGGAATTTCTGTTTTCTTCATCATTTGTTACCTTCCTTCTGTATGGATCTCTAGGCAGCTGTTTCATCCTGTGTGCAGCATGGACAGGATAAACTCTCGTAAGCACTGCTCTTTGGGAGTTAAAGTAAGAGCAGAGGGTATGGTACATCTTTGGGAACAGTCTGAGGTCTCATTCCTGGGAGCAGTCCAAGTATTTCTGATATTTAAACTTTGTATTTTTGTCCTCTTATCTGGCAAGAAGCAACTCTATCTGTAGAGACTCTGCTATCATGAAGACACTCTTGATGTGCCTGGGTAATGAATCCTGGAAAAAAAGAGGCAAAGGCTGTTCATCATTTCTAGTACCATTCCAAAGCAGTCTGAGCTGATCTAAAACTCCAGGTGGATTTTGGCTCCATTCATATGTTCTCTGCTATCTCTACATAACAACATAAACTTTGTGTTGCTAACACAGAGAAATATACATAAAGCATTTAAAGGATTAAGACTGTATGTAGTACTGAAGAAATATTTTTTATATATACACGAACAACCTCTCTGTATGAATTAATTTACAGCTGCATAATTTGAAATAATATAATATAATTTGAAATAATTTGAAATACTTTTTTTTTTTCAGGAAGAACTTCAAGGACCTGGAGGGATTCAAAGCAGAGGCTACTTTTTCTACAGGGTATGGTTGGTTTGATATTTTTTATTTTTTGTTTTGTGATGAGAGTTATAAAAAAACCCCACAAAACAAAACAAAGTAGATAACTGAATTACTGAAAGAATTATTGTGATTGAGGATACTTTTCTCAGTAAGAGCATTCCACCCCACAGGACATCTCCAGGTCTGTTCCTGACATTTCCTTGTATTAAAATAAAGGCATTGTAGGGATTTTTTTTTAAATCATATTCCTAGGTTTGTGTATACATGATACCATTCTATGCCTTAAGAAGTCATTGGTTATTTCATATCTATTTGTCAGAAACATTCTAGAAAATATGGCATCTTAGAAAATCTTTGTAAGCATTGTTCAACAGGGTATGTTTGCACATGATATAAATATGATTCCATGCTTACACACTGTGCTAGGTCTCACCTTTCCATTTCCCTCCTGTTTTGACCAGTAAGGTAAGAAACTAGACACAGAAATTCTCATGAGACTGAATCTACTGTGTTCAGCTTTTATGCCATAGAGCCTTTTAACTTCACTTCAGCAAAACTGAGAATGTGGAAAGTCAGACATTTGAACAGTTCTCTTGATTTTCGTTAGTATTTCTACTTAAATAAGAAAGTGGCTAATGGCTTTAAATAAAAATGTGGCTAGGGTTGTACTCAATGATCTTAAATGATCTTAAATGATCTTAAAGGTCTCTTTGCAACCTAAATTATTCTGTAATTCTAATGAAAAAATCACAGATTTGTATAGTTACATTTCTTATGTATCAAGCTTGGATCCTTAGAGTTGTTATGACAGGACAAAGTAATGGGTAATAGTAACATTGGTGCATTCATGCTTCAGAGTAAAAGACAAATCCTTATTAAGCCCAGGAAGAAATTTTTATCAGCTTTAGTGGAAGTTGTATCAAGTCCCTCATTAGTGCAAAATATTTCGGAAAAACACCATGGTGGAAAGAGAGAAAGGCCTCGCCTATAAAAAGAGTACAGTCTAAAAAGAAGATCATTGAGGATGACATGGATTTGTTTATTAATAGCAACAATCACTTATAATGCAATTATGACAACAATCAGAAAGCACATTTTAAGAAAATGCAAAAAGAATAAGCATTAGCTATCTTTTGAAGTGACATCTTATGGCTTTCTCCTCCTTATAAAATCATACAAGATAGACAATTCATTCTTCAATCAATACGCAGTAAATTTTATTGTATAATTTTCCTCCAGAGGTAGCTATAGATTAAGCAATAACTTATCTTAGTCTATCTTTGATAATAATCACAATGGCACTACTGAGAAATTCACTGATTTCTATACACACCATGTTGTTTGGGGCTTTGTTACTAAATTCTGTTCATTTAATAGAATATATATGTTACTAAATATTTGTCTTTCAGCCACGTAATGGAAGGAGATCAGTGGGTTTTCGCTAAGGAGGTATTTATTTAATGCTTTTAATCATCATCTACATGTAAATTATTTCATTTTTAGACAAATAGACCATGGTGTTTTCATTGAGAAATTGTCTAAAAAACCCTTTCAACTGTGTAATCAGCTTAGATTCCCACTCACAAACTTCTCCCAGATGTGTTAAATACACATAGATGTACTAAATACACTCATCTTCAGATGAAATGAACAGAAGCTGTAGGTATCCAGTTCCCAGAACAGAGACCGCAGAGGTGTTTCAGGCAGCAGGAAACAGAAAATATTCCACATTTGTAAACAATTTGGAATGTACTGATAATGACAAGTAAATCTAAGAAAGAACTGAGTCAACTACTTGTCAAATGAATGCTGAGAAGTAAACTGACATCCTGAAGGTAATTCCCTAATCTTACGAAAAGAAAAAACTCGCACTGAAACTGAGTCCAAACTTCAGAATTTAATTTCAGTACCTGCAACTATTAGGAGAGATGTAAAAATGTAGACCAAAAGTATAATGCTCTCTAATCTAATGTATTTTATACTGCCATCATTTTTAAATGTTGTATCCAACTTAGTGTTATATCAACAGCTAATGCTCTATCTTATTTTTCAGGATTGTAGGTTCCTGACTTAGAACTAAAACTGCAGGAATGCTGAGTACATGGACATACTGTTTTCCTTACAATAATTATTCGTTATTAATGTACAATTAGAAATCACTCGAATGTAAATATTCTTAAACCAGATTCTGTTAAGAAGGTCTTTACTATCTTGATTATATTAAAAGCATATTAAAATTATTTGTTTCCTAGTGTTATGATGTTTACAACCACATGTAATTCAACTGTAAAAGAGTCAGTGTTTGCATGCAACAGACATTGCCTCTAACAACTCTGTTAAGCAAATTTTCCCCTCTAAAGGCCCTCAGCCAGAGAGTAGTTTTAATGAGAATGTTTGCAATCCAGACTACTGTGTTTTTTTCCAGAATACATTGTGATTTGTGTTTCATCTTCTGAAAAAAAAAATGAGAATCCCTTTTCCCTTAATAAAAGGAACCTGAACAAGTTTTGAAGAAATATCGTGACTTTGATTCAAGTAAAATATAATGGCATCCTTTTTTAGCAATTAAGAACACGGATGCACTATGATTTTCATTTTGAAGACTTATTTGCAACTGGGATCACTATTCACTTGAAAACTGGAGTGCTTTTGATGGAGACTGAAAGAAACTCTACTCAGAAGCTCTACTCTACTCTACAAGTTAGCCTTACAATCTCCCCAGCTTCTCTCTCCCAGTTTATTTTCACACCAAAATTGTGTTAAATCATGTTCTTGAAGTTGTAATTATATTGAAAGTAACTAATCATTCAGAACTAGATGATCTTTAGGTTCTTTCCAACCCAAACCATGCTGCACTTCTGTGATTCAGTTTAGAAGTATGCTGAAGTTTTTAACATTGTATTGGCTGATCATAGTTTATATTTGCCTCAGCATTACTACTCCTGCTTCTGCACTTTTGGATGAGCAATGAAACTTCAGAAGGTAGCTGGAAAAATTACACCCTCAGAGGAGGCCAAATTGAGAAGATCTTTTTCTCTTCTTGTCCACTTGTTTTTGCTCTGCATTTAAATGATTAGCACTTCTTGTAACAACATTTGGTCAATATTTGTGGCTTAATTTTGATTATTTTCATTTGGTTATTTTAAAAAAGATTCTGAATTAAACATACAGTGCAGATAATGACAAGCAGTATGACATCTAACATGCACAGATAACTAATTTACATAATTTCATAAAGAGGCCAGTCAGTGTAATGAAGATTATCATTCTGAATTATTGGTAGCAATCCACTCCTGTATTTCTGTATTTTCCTGTATAGTTATAATTAAAGAAAGTCCTTTTTTTCCTCCTCTCTCATACCCCAAGTTATGGCAAAGTTAACTAATTTCTGAAATATATACATATTTTTCTTTCATTAGTTTCACATCTGCTTATTACTTTTCATACATTTAAAATGTTTGGTGACTATGTAGAACAAAAGGTAGACTTCTTTTGTTCGTTTGTTTGGGTTTTTTCTGTTGCCAGTGAAACCGTGTGAATGAATGAATCATGAAGAACTAAAGGAAGCTGAAGGTGCCTCTTATGAGACTGATAGGAAAGCTATTGATATGTACAGGTGTATTGAGAGATATTTATCCAGATTAGCAGTGCATGTCACTATTGTACATATTGTACAACCGTAAAACTCCTAAAATATCAACTCAGAAACTTTTGAATAGTAATGTCTGCTGATTGACACCACTGCCTTTTTCCACTTTCTACTCTTTTGACACCAGATAGCACCCACATTACTGTCCTACTTCTTCCTTATTGCCAGTGGCAGAGACACAGTTTACATCATATTTTGCTTTGATTTCTGTTGGAACAAAATTATTTACTCTAAAACCTGGATATTTAAAAGAAAGTGCTGAACAGGCCACAGTGGAAACCACTGTTATGCATCCTCGGTTGAGCTGAAGATATATTGGGCCACAGTGTGTTGGGAGGTGTTCTATGTTTGAAGTGATACAGTCTCAACAACTCTCCAAGTTACACAAATAGGGCTCATTCTCTGTCTGCCTGATTAAAGGGTACCCCTCACTCTTGCCACACCACAGACAGTTCTGCCACATTAAAGACACTTTCTGCTAGAATTTAGGACTTTGTGCAATGATGATAAATCCTCAAAGAAGGAAGTTCTGAATCCCATTTTCTCTCTTCTGTTTTGGATAGAGTTTTCTGTGCATTTCAAGCAAGAAAGAATGGACAATCAGTTCTGGGTATTCCTTTACGCTCGTGTGCACGAGAAAAATAAGAAAAACAAAATCCCATCATACATGGCTCCAGTTTTGTGATGGATAATGTTTTGTGTATGGTACCACCTGTATGAGGATGGCATGCCATTAAAGAAAAAAACTGTATTTTAGTGCAGGAATCAAACTGTTAAGAATTTTTAATTGATTAAATAATTAATTTGATTATTATGGGCAAAATACATTTCTTCTTCTAGGATAACACTCATTTCTGGTACAAAATGGTTTCTAAATATATTACTGTAATAAAAATGCAATTTATTATGAATTACTATAGTAATTACTATAGTTTCACTATATCATACATTAAAATTTCTGTGCTGTAATGGTGGTGGCTGCAGAAGCACAGAATCACAGAATGGGTCAGGCTGAGAGGGACCATGGTGGGTCATCAGGTCCAACACCCCTGCTCCAGCAGGGTCACTCCAGAGCACATGGCACAGGATTGCTTCCAGACAGTTCTTGACTATATCCAGTGAGGAAGATTCCAGAACCCCTCTGGACAACCTGTTCCAGTGCACAGCCACCCACACAGTAAGGAGCTTCTTCCTCTCATTCAAGTGGAAGTTCCTGTGCATCAGTTTCTGTCCCTCAGCCTTTCCTCATAAGAGAGATGCTCCAGTCAATAAACTTGTGTGGTTTTAAAAGCCAGCTCTGGATCCCAAATAAACAAGGGTTGTGTTTGGTTTGCCTCTTATTCAAGGTTAATTTTAATGGTTTTCCTATTTCTTACTTCAGGAAAATGTTCATCTGAAGTTTATGTTGAATGAAGGCTCAGGATAGATGAAATCAATGTCTATAAATGGAGAGTATAAAGCTAACAGCTAGGATGTTTCCATTGGTGTCCCATGACAGGACCAGAGGATGTGGGCAGAAACTGAAATGCTAGAAGTTCCCTCTGACTACAGGAAACACTTTTTTTACTGTGAGCTGAAATGTTGCATTGTCTTCTTCCTTGGTGATGTTCAGAAGCTGTCTGGACATTACTCTGGATAACCTGCCCAAGGTTGATGCTATTTGAGCTGGAGGATGGGATCAGGTGACCTCCCTTCCAAGCCCAGCCATGCTGCAATTCTGGAATTCTGTGATACACAGTGCACATTTCTTAGGCTTAACTGTGACACAATCAACCTTATTCAACTATTTAATAGGACTACACCAATCATTTTACATACAATATCATACAGAGTCAATGTGTTTATGAATTTGGGTTCAGAAAACCTAGGCACCTTGTACCGACTTCAGCAGTTGTTGCTATACCAGACATTCACACGTTTTTTATTGCACATTTTTTACTAGGTACTCTTTTGAGTTCCCACCAGCACTGTATTGTAACTAAGGAAAATGAGGCATGCAGTTTACACAAAATAAAAAAGCTAATGTGATCAAAACATTTCCTCTGTCTAGATTCTACCTGTACTTACTGCTGTTGAATTGTTAAAATGACTAAAATAATTCTAGGACTAACACAGTGTATCTAATAATGTACTCTCAGAGAAAGAAAATAATTCACTTAAATATGTGAAAGTTGTGAAACACAACTATATTGTATAGTTCCTAGAGTATAAAAATATTGTACATTTTTTATTTCTTTTTTGGTGTGTGTGAAAAGCAATTCCACAGTGGCTTTCAGTTAGTGTAATTAATAGCTACTTTTAGTTCAACAAATTTCAATAAAACATTTTCCTTTTCTACCTTGTAAGTATTTTTATAGACGAAGACTGCCATCTACTGTTTTTACATTTCAGTTTTCATTAATTATTTTAAAACTGTCTGGTAAATGCTAGTATAAATACTGTAATTCTTCCTTAAACTAATCTCATATTCATAATCACACAAATATTTAGTACCTGCTCTAATGTTTTCCTGCATCTTGTAAAAGCTTTTACAATTTGTTACTCAAGTTTCCCAAATGTGATACTGATGAATGAAGAAAATTAATTTTAATATTAGACTATTGAATAAAGATTGGCATAGAAGCCTTTCTAACTCTAAAATTTTAAGACCGCAAGCTTAAGAGTTACTCAAATAATGTAAGGAATTGAGATGCACTACATATCATTTTTAAATGCATGTAAAATGTTCCAAATATGTTTATTTTTTTAACTTTCTAATCAGGCAGCAACACTTGCAGGAATGGAAATGTCTTCAGAGGAGACAAAAGCAATGAAGCTAGGAGAAAGTTGTGGAGAGCAGTATGCAAAAGAAGTTTACAAATTCTCCAGAGGATGTTTGGGTTATAGTTCATATTTATTGGTCAAGGTAATTGCATTCTTGCATAAGAAGTACAATACAAAGAATTGAACTGGTAATTAAATACAAGAGGCTAATGGAATAACAATCTTTTGGAAGCAATGGATTCATAGAGCATGTGACCTACTCAATTTGTTAATTCACTTTGTGAGAGTTAATCGTTCACTTTTGCTTAAATACATGAAAAATTTATTTTGCTATTCATGCTTATCACCATGTATGCAACCTTAGTGAGATCTCTGAGTTTCACTAAGAAACTGGTGTCCACTGTTTGCAGTTTCTTTTCTCAGCGGGAGTGGTCAAACAGGATTACTCTAGCTTTATTTCCCCTTTGACTTGAACAAATCAAAAGCCCATCAGGAAAAGTCTCAGTTATGCAAACTGAGGAAAGCTGGGGGACATGTTAGTTTATCATTTGCCCTGTAAATTCTCTAATGGTAGCAAAAGTTGTGATAGGATGAGGCAGAAATGTCAAACTACTCTCATGAGTAGTTCTGTGTATGTTAGCAACTCTACTAGATGTTTTTGAAAAGAACTGAAAATTAGTACGGCATGTTTCACAATTTTTAAAGATTCAGATCAGTTTTCTTTTTTCATTCTTTTAAGATTTTTTGGGAGGGAGTTTCTTCTCAATTGTCAGGAATAAAGAATTTTTTTTTCCAGGAGCAAAAGCAATAGGACAACCAAATGAAATTGTTAGAATTACAGCAATTTAAACTTCAAGATCTGAAGAAAGCAAATAGAGGTCTTTCTTAATTTTCATTTGATTTGTACAGTGGAGAACCAGTTCTGCAGTTTTCCACTGTATAAATAAGAACCTCTGAGGAAACTTGTAATCCCTCAGGAGTGAGTACGAGTATCCCCGAAGTGTCTCATAGCTATTAACAAAACTGGCTCACCTGCCTTTGACCTCCGAGGTCCACAGGCCACACCAGCTGATTTAACTTCAGTCAGATACAAAAGATCCTAATTGCTCAAATATTAATGGGCTGGAGGGGAACAAGAAACACCCTGTTGCTTCTGATGTTTTCTGTGTCTGTTTTCTTCACTGGTTGGTTTTTGGGGTTTATATAGTGATTGTATTTTAAATAGTAACAATGAAAATAATGAACATGGTAAGGCATGGTAAAAATAAAAATATACAAAGGTTTCCCTGTTGATGTCACTTAAGGAATGGAGAAGTATTTAAATGTTAAACTGAAATCTAGGTTAAATATATGAAAGTAAAATGTATGTTATAGATTAAAAAATCTGATTTAAACTCTACAAAGGACAAAATCAGTTTTAAAATCTTAATGAGGAATGAGACTGAGTCACAGTGCTTGAAGAGTCTGGTAGCTTTACTACTGTATTTCGTAGACTGTACCTGCTATGTATTTTTACTTCAACAGCTCTTTATATCACAATGGTCTTGGAAGAAGCTAAATAAAATTTGTCCTGCAATTGTTATAACAAATTAAAGTAGAAGCAGACTATAGGGAAAGGTGCATGTATTCTTCAAATGCTTTAATAACTTCAGTTATTTTACAAATCATTTACACCAAAAGTGTCATTATATTTCCTTATTCTTTTCTAGTATCCCAATGTGTTTAGTGGTTAATGATCACCTCAACCTGCTGACCTGAAAGTTTCCAGAAGGCAAGTTTCTCAAAGCCATTGTAAACTGTTACATTCAGGATTACCAGGACACGTGTTTACCCACAATACTTGTATATAAACTGGTGAAATACAAGGCACGTTCATTGGAATAGCTAAACATGGGGGAATATATCTGAAAGCAGAAGGTATTAGAAATATTTCTAAATAATTCACATTCTGGAAATTTTTTATGTTGTTTGTAATCATTAGATCCAAAGGCCACTTCTTCAAAAAGGTATTTGAAAGGTATTTGAAAAGGTATTTGATTATTTTTGAAGGGAAAAAAAGATCTCAAAAAAGCAAACAAATTGTGTAGAATTTCTGTAATTTTGTGGTAAGGATATTGCCTAAGCACAGATATTTTGCAATTTCATGGTTAGATACCTTACTGAGATAAAGTTGGGTTGGCTCTAATTTTTGTTGTTGAGATGTATCTTTGTCTTCATTAAAAGTCAGTTTCTTTTTCTCTTGTGAGAATTTATTGCAATATCAGAATAAATTGTTGCTTGTTATTACAGCAGAAGTTGGACAATACAAAAAGCAGTGATATGATAAAAACGAATTGCTTGAAAAAAATGTAATTAAGATCATGTGTTCTGACATAAGTTAGTTCAAATATGGTTTTCTACTCCTTTGGTAAGCCTACTGGCAGATACCAGTGCCAGAAGGTTTCATTTTGCAGATTCAAAGAGATAACTAGTAGATGGATTTCCGAGACAACGCCTTATCTGCCACTTCAAACTAGAACACCAGCTAGTAGTTTTACATGTAAATAGGTCATCAGGGACTTTAGATATGATTGCACAGCCCCTTCAAGCATCAAAGCTGGCTGCTATAAAAGCAGCATTGCCTCCTCTCAGCAGCGAGCCTCCCTCCCACTACCTTGGCTGCTGCAAGGGACACAGGCAGTGTGTGACAGTGGAAGCAGAGGCGACAGGAGAAGAGCCAAAGCTCCCCTTCGGTGACCCTGTCTTTGTCCAAGCAAAGCGACCACCTGGGTGTAATTAGAGATGTGACGTCAGATGTGACAAAGCAGCAGCAAAATCCAAGGCAATCTGCAGGTTAAAACCAGATGTTTCTGGTGCTGAGTCAGTTACACTGTTTGGAAAAAAAGGCTCCTGGAAGGTTAGCCAACCTTGCTTTACAAGGATTATATGGATTGTGACAGGCTTTCAAGTCAACATCCACTCATTTTAATGTTCTGGAGTGATGTGAAGTTGAGTTTCAAAACCAGTTTCCTCAAACAGATCCTCTTTTGAGCAGGCCAGCATGGATCAAAAAGGAACATCCTAAGCAGGTGGTTGTTCTGTGGCTCTGAAGTGCATCATGCAGGATGGTGATGGCATTTCTCTAGGAAACACAGTTACAGTTAGTGGAAGTACACTGGAAATTTCTGCATTTCCAGCCCAGTGCAGTCCCATCATTCACCAATTCACAAAAGATCTGCTGCTCCTAATCCAGCATTGTCTAAAAGTTATGCCAATTCCCACACAGCCCATGTGAGTGAATCAGAGCAATCGTTACACAGCAAAGTCACACTGATGACAAGAGCAGAGCAATAGTATTTCTAGGAGAATAGTTTCATAAAACCACACCATCTCTAAGCTGTCCTGTTCCTTCAGGATCCTACAAAATACTGCCAAAAGAGAAGTAGCATTTAAAAAATTACCTTAGACCACAGCTTTGGCAGAAAATGCAAATGTGTATCATCTCCACAGCTGTGTTGCCTGTTTTGATCTTGACAAAGAACAATTTATTACTGCAACACTGCAGTAAGTAGGTTCTATGCTCCCATTCGTGCATGATGCACTGATGAAGGTGTGAAGAAAACAGTGCAGCACCCCCACTTTTTTCTGAATTATCACTAGTTACAAAAGATCTAGCAAATTCGATACATAAGAGCCTGATGTTATTTGTAGCCTCTGGTTTCTTGGCCATATTCTAGTTCTGATAATTATGCATTTTTGTTGAAAATATTCCCACATTTTTTCCATTCCTGCTGTAACCTATTAACTCCACTACATTTCATCGTAAGAGTTATCGTTTGTGTGAGCGATAACATTATTAGTTTTCCTTATGTCACATTTTCCTCAACTGGAAGCTAGAATTAAGAGTATTTTGAATTAGTAAGAAAAGTTAAGTGTTCTTACTAACGCTTTTCAGAATTCTTCCAGTGGAAAAGCTATGGTAAGCTCTTCCGGAGCATTACTGCTAAAGAAGCTCCTGTCCCTACAGTATCTTTGCATAAGATTTTGGTCATAATTGTGAACCAAATGGGGAAACTGAACTACCCGACAAGTAATTCAGAAAGGAAATCCATGACAATTTGTAGTCAAGTTCTTTATTTCGTTCTAGACATAAACACGAATTTCCATACTTTCAGATACATTGTTATTCAGCTATCAACTGAAACATAAAATCCTTTTAACTGAGAGAAAAGTTTGGGATTACTTACACAATATTACTCCTAAGAATTTTATTTTACAGAAAATTGTTTGCCGCAATGTTCTGCTGCACGCATAACAGGTTTACGTTTAAATAGTCGCCGCATATTTATCGAATGACAGTAAAAGCCTTGTACACAAAAGGGTTGAGGTAAACGCGTCTGGTCTCTGCCGCTCTAGGAATTTCACAGGAAAGAAAAAATCACGGACCTCCGCTGGGTCGGGTTCGTTGAAGCCCTGAACACCTCGGGACGCATTTCCCGGAGAGGACCCGGGATGTCGCGTATTTCGCTTTGGGAATACGCGTGTGACCGCGTTCTGTGCCGGGTTCACCATGCCAGTGGGGAAGCGCCTCCGTTCAGCGGCGCCCTTCGGCGGGCTCGGCCGGAGGCTCTGCGCCTGCAGCACGGTGCCCGGCTGCCCGCCCG
>VXBR01002517.1:240395-326439 GCA_013400215.1 Cisticola juncidis | reverse complement strand
TTTTTTTGTGGTTTAGATAACTTTATTGCGATAACTGCAGCGTGTTCATGCTCGTAAAACCTCAGGGATTCTCAGCAGCCTCCGGTCCTTTTTCGAGTTATTGCGGCCTTAAACTCAGTGTGGTAAATACTCCGTGCATGCAGGTGTGAAATATGACCAACGAGGGACTGTAAATCCGTGGTACTTCAATTTTGTGTTTGGGTTAAGGTGGATCAGGATTTCTGGTTGGTTTCACTTTCAAATTCCAGCTACTTTAGGCCTCGATACGAGTTGAAAATGTTTTGGTTTTTTTTTTTTTCCATGAGGAGGAGTGCTTTGAACTAATAGACATAATAATAGCAGTGAGATTTTTGGAAGGCCGTTATTTTCATGTGCTGGTAAGAGTTAACCTACCGAGCACTACAGGGAAAATCAGGTATGGTTTTGGCTGGAGTATGAAACTGCATGTAGAGGCCAATCATAGAACCTGATCCTCTAAATCCTTAAAGTAGGTCTTTTTTCTTAAATGATTCCCTAAATGACTGGTTGACAAGCAGTGCTTTTGGTGGCAGTATTGACTTGACCTGGCCTGCCTCTTCCTTACTCCAGCTGCAGCAGCACAACAGTTCATGGAATTGTGTCCTGTAACTAGCTTGAGGAAATGATCCAGGTTAAAATTAACTATCTTGGTTTTGTGTTTTTGTTTTTTCTTTTTAATGTGGTTATATTTAACCTATATAATTTCTTTGGCTAACAGGTGTGTCAGGAGGCAAGAGGATTGTTTAAGCAAATACCCTAGTGAAAGAAGTACTTGAGAAATGCACCTCTACTGTAATAGTCCTGGCAAAGTTCAGTATGAACAGTTGCAGTTGTTTCACAATGTTCAATTTTACAGAAATAATATTGATTTTGTTTATAAATATCTGTGGGATTTGGGCCTGTTATTTAAAATTGGACAGCATTGTTGTAATAGAGGACTTCTATTTGAAAGTAACTCTGCGTTTTAATTTTTTAAAATTAAACTGTTAATTTTCACATGTATCTACTTAAGACACTTCCCCAAACTCATTACAGACACTGCCTTCAGATTACCCGACATAATGTATTTGGTTTAGTTTCCTTTTGTAGAATATGGCAACTTTGTCTGAGAATTTTGTTGGTAAGGCAAGGGTTACTGCTTCTTAACAAACAATTCAAACAGGGAAAAACCCCCAAACTTCCGGGTTGATATTTAATAGTTTAAGGTGCCATTCAGCCATGTCTTGTTTTTTTTATTTCTTCCGCTTCATGTTCTTACATGGAAAAGTTTAACACATTTAGGCAAAACAAAAGAATGTGAGGAAAGCAGAGAGTTTTCACTACTAATGCTCTTCTAAGGACCCCAAAACCTCTGCTGTAGGTAACTTTACTCTCTTTGTACTAAGCAATTTAAAACTCGAGTGGTAATTACCTTAAATTTAATTTGTGGTGTTAGTTAATTAGCTTCTTAGTTTAGAATTTCACAGAAGTCATGAGTCTTCATGGTTGTATTGGTTTTACAAAAGAACTAGATGCTTTTAAGAACTTTGAGCTTTTGCTTTTCCCCCCCGCTCTATTTTAACTTTCTGCAAAAAGNCCCCCCCCCCCCCACATGTTCGTTATATGAAATGTTTTTGTCAGCTTGGAAAGTTGTGAATTTTTAATTAAAAAACTAATAAACTCGTGTTGAAAATAGTTGTGAATCAAAAATGCAGTTTTCTTCACTAGGTACTTTCCTCATTTGAAAGCAGCTTCTTTTTTATCTATGTTTTCATTCAAGAGATACATATAATTTGTTGTCAGTGCCTCATGGTTTCGGCTTACTTTTATAGATGAAGAGAATGGATAGTTTTCGTCTTAGAGTAGAAAATTAGTATCCTAATACAGTTTTTAATACAAAATACATTTCAGAAGAAGTGGAATTACAGCTGAAAGGTGCTTTTTAATCACATTGTAGTGAGTTAGTTTTTCTTGAGGCAAAGACTTTGGTAGGCTTCTGAAGTAAAGAAAAGTTCATTTTAGTGTTTCAGCCTTTTTAGAGTACTAGCTTCCCCACGAACACTGCAAACTGTGAAGGCCAAATGAGAAACGAGATATAGAACTATTTCTGACGATTGGTGATGTTAGTAGGTAGTGGCATAGCAAAGACATGAGTGATTATTCCTGACATTCTTACTTTCTGTTTCTTTACTTTGCGAAGTATTTTTAACCTCTCAGTGTTAACGAACTGGTTCACCACTGAAGAAGGGGCACAGGACCAGGAGAGTCACCAGGCTGTTGGGAGAACAGTAGCTGGTTTACAATAGCTTTATCTCTAGAGGAGAAAAAATGTGAGACTACGGATAGTGACCAAACCATTCAACTGTTTCTCTCATCTTAAACTAATACTGATTTATTGTTAGTAGCATTGGTGTTATTAGTTTGGAGTCAGTAGTCTTTTAGAATAAAAAGACGTTTAGAAGGACAACTTCAGATCCTTAGCAGAATTTGAAATGAAAAATCTCAGCATCTCTCTGTTACTCTGGCACAAGCAGATTTGCTTATATCTGTATTATACCTCATTCACTTCTATGGTTGGTCCACCTGGGGAAAGGAACTTACTAGTATAGTTAGTTATTTTGTTAACTCAGTGGAAATAGGTAATAATTTGAAACTCTGACAGACATTACCTTGTTTATTTATGCAGGACTTACAAGATGTGAAATGCAAAATCATGGCAGAGAAAGGAGACTCAGGGTTAATGCAGCTGCCCTGAAGGATTGAATTTTCTATCCCTAGTGCTGCCACAAAATTCCTTTGTCGTGTAAAAGCCACTTTAATTTTGGCATACCTCACCCTTGAGTGTTTAAATTTATAGTCTAGGTGTTCTCTTACCATACTTTTTGTGTATATTATAAATTCTTTAGTATGGCCACTTTTAGAATATATAATCATGTACATAAAAAGTTTTGCTCCTCTGTGGTTGTCAAATATCTAATATTATGTGGAAATAAGGCTTCAGAGATTCTTTCAACAGTTTAGAGCTGCACGCTTTGGACTCTTTTCAGCTGTTACATTTTGCCGTTAATATCAGTGTACAAATTTTCTTATTCTATACTGATGTTCTGAGTATAATTTGGAATCATAATTAGTAGTGTAAATATTTTATTAAATATAAATCCTTAAATATTAGTATATATATGAGATTCAAGACTGATCACGACATGTTTAGAGAGTGGTGCTTTTGAAGCTTAGTAGATACTGTGGGTAGTCCTCATATTCATGACAAAAATGTAGCCAAATTAGGCATAAATGTAGCTACTTCAATGCTTTATTCTTAAGACTGTGTTTTTGATAATCTCAGAGTATGTGAGAAGGCTTCAGTTTTGAAGCTGTTGTCATTTTACCGATAATAACAGCCTAGTACCACAAGATAAATGGCAGTAAACTTTTATCCTTTCCTTAAAACGGAAGAAAACACTTCTTAGAGTAAGACAGATACAATTAAAGTGTATTTTTAAAATAAATATATGTGACATCATTCTTCTATAGAGCTCCCTCTAGAGTTCTACTAAAAAGGTTATTTGCAGGTACCTCTGAGGTGGTTTTTGACGTATGTTATTTTGGTATATGGCCAGATCCATGAGATAATATGGAGGAGTCGATTGATTTAGATGGATTTTGTGTGTCCAGGCCTAAATAAAAGTTGTATCCATGTTAGAAGCTTCCAGGTTAAAGTTTTCCAAAGTTGAATACTGAAGTTTTGTTCTCATTCACATCTTCCAGGATCTTATCACAGCTGAGCATCTTGGCATCTAAATCTGTTTACTATTCATAAATTAGGCAATCTGTAAATTAGGCCTTCACTTGTTCCAAGGCATGTTCAAACCACACCTCAGGCACACCTATGGAATTTGACTTGGACCAAAACATTGTGGTGACTCTCCCTTTTGTTCAGAAGTACAAAGGAGTGAGGAGGAAGAGATTTTGCTCATGTCTCCTTTAAAAAAAAGAAACGCTGAAAATAAACAACAAACCAACAAAACTCCAAAGCCTATAACCTCGCTTTTCCTTGAGACAAGATGATTAAAGACTAATCGGGCTAGAGAGATACACTAGGCCAGTTGTTTTCTTGGAGGAAAAGGAGTTGGTATATACCTATATTCTGGCCTGTGTTCTATTTAAAATTTTGAATGTCACTGCAAACGGGAACCCATGGCTTATGTTTCTTGTTTGCTGCCCTTCTGCCTAGAGAGGCATGCATACTCCTGGTGCTCCTCTGTCCAGTAAAGCTTTACTTTTTATTTTTGCTTTCAATTCTGAAAATTGCCACTGAAATGGGAAGTTAGGAGTTGATGCATCTTCCCATTGGGATGCAGGGCCTGCTGAGAGATTATGTCTGTTTGGCAGACTAGAGATTGGCTTGCCAGTTTGTGTTCCAGGTTACTGCACCGTAACCCTGTGCTATTGGACAAGATGAGAGCACATTTTTTCCCCTGCTGGCATGTTAGAAGAATATATTACTCCTGCTTTGATGGGAGCAGCTTAGCTATGTGTATGATAGACAGGGACCAGGACTGTACTAACCTTACCTGTGTTCTAGGCCTTCAGAAACAGGTGAAGGCAAAATACTTGTGTTCACTTGTTACTTTCATAGTTTACATCTCTTATTAACTTCGAAAAAGTCTTGCATAATTCATGCAACTCTCCCTGGCTTTGGTACTTAAGAATTGTATATCCTTTTGTATGGAATCTGTGTTTTGTGCCCTGTTTTAGTGCAGGCTATGCTGCTTGAGGATTGTGCTGCCTGTTACAGCCAGAGCAGGCCACAGAACTTCCTAACCATGTAGCATTGTAGTGGTCTTGCTGTGGGACACTTAGAAAAGAAGGAGTACCTGGGAATGGGCTGATCATCCAGGATGCTGACATTATTTTAAGTGCTTTGTAGTAGGGAGTAGTATTGCTAATGACCTCATCTGTAAGTTTTGGGCTTGCACCACGAGTGTATCTCCATTGCTTGTAGAATGATCCCAGACCCCATAAGCATGTTATTACTTGCTGAACTGGTAGATCTCCAGAAAGTTTCAGCACTTTATTCAAGTATTTGTGAGCATAGAGGAGCCAGGCTGGCCTGTAAGAAGTGGCTCTTGTGGGAGGTTAGTGTGTGAGTTTCTTAATGGACATCAGAAACACTGAGGAAATATGTGTTTTTACATCTTAAATTATGATCTTAATGAGAGTAAAAGATAATAAGCTGCTTAATAAAAAAAGATACTTCAAAACACAGTAATACAGCTAATTTAATATTTCAGATTCTGCAAATCCTGTTGCTATTATAAATAAAACATAAGTCTCCATTTTTATGCTTGAGTAAAGTTTTTAATTAAGTAGTTAATGTTAGTTTCTGGCATTTAAGGACAATGGAAGTGTTTGGTGGTTATTTCATTGCATGTTAACTGCAATGTCAGGGAGTGCCTGTTGAGTTTGGGCTATCCTTGTCAGGCACCATGCAGAACAATGTTCCAACAGTTTGGAGGTTGCTGTGGAGAAGATGGTTGTGAATACAGAGAAGGTGTACTCTGGTGTGCTAAGGTAGATGGGATGTAATTTTTCAGATTACTCTTGCTAGAGAAATGTTAAATGCATGGATATTCATCAGTCATCCAAAAGCCTCAAGATACATTAGGAGAAAAAACCTGTCTTGTTTCATATGGTAACTTTCCCAGACCTTAGTTCCGCAAAGCTTTATTTGAAACCTACATGTGAAGTTGTAAAAGGATAAAAAAATATTTTGCCAAAATCTGCTTATTTCCTTGGCTCAGTTAATAACTAGGAAATTTTCCTTGATTGGAAGCTGTAGGGAGTTGCCTTTTTTTCAGCCTGATTTCCTAAGAAAATGTGATTTATGCTTTTCCCTTGTTTTCTCTCATTCTTTCCTTACGTATTCACCAGCAGCTTTTGAAATCATTAATCAATTGTAGCCATGTTTGTAGGAGGCATGGAAATCACAGACTGTGATGTAACCACAGGTTTTGGGAAAATGGGCAAGCTGGGTAGAGAGAAAAGTGTCACTGCCCTCTCTTGAGAGAGGGATAATGCAATGGGAATTTGGTACTGACCTGTTTTTTTCAGCATGCACTGGGTCTGTCTTGGATAAGAGAACAAGGGCTTTATGTGCATCAGGGCTTGAGGAGACAGGAAGAATATTGGCTATTTTGGAAAGGAATGGGGACCAACAATATAGCAGTGTGACAGTGTAGCAAAATAATAATAAAATAAAAGTTTTTCTGTCAGCATAACAACAAAAGACAGTATTTCCCAAATTGGATTTCCAGTAAACCCACTCCTCTGTCTTGTAACAGAGTTAGTTGTTGAAAAGCAGGAATGGCATTTCTCAGCTTCTTTACTGTCTGGCCTGTATTTGCATTACCTATTTATCGTAATAAACAGCAGACTGAAATGGGCCTCATTATGTTCAACTTGAAGATTTTTATCTCGATAGAGAAATGTAGAATGTCCTACTGCTTGGTTTAGAAAAACTGAAAAACTTAGTAATGGTAAAAGTGAAGAAAACTTTATTAACTTGTGCTGCTTTCATTTCTGGAGAATTCGCTGCTGTATGATATGAAATATACTTGTGAAGCCTTTAGTAACTGACATAATCTTCACAAATTTTAATTTATTGATTTTGAGTATTAAAATAGTTCATTTTTAAAATTTCATAGTGGACTGCAAAATAGGTGGTTTTGACTTGTGTTTATGTTAAATTAGTTTTCATAGTAACAACAAATACTCTAAAGGAAAAAGGGTTTTTCCTCTACTGTGAGTAGAAAAGCAAGTAGCAGCATGAATCACAGCTTCCAAGAACTGTCAGAATAGGAATGCAGATTCTCTCTCTCACACACACACACTTTCCTGTCAGTTTTAATGTAGTAATGGGATTTAATGAAGTTTTCTTGCCATCCACAGCAGCAACATCCATTATGTGTAATCAAGCTACTACTAGCAGTTGTGTGTTAGAGAACAACAGTTCAGAGCTAGTATGGTAGTTCCACTGATAATTCCTTAACATCTCAGCAAGTTTACATATAATATATTTTTCTGGAAGTGTTTTTGTTGTTTAATAGTTCTACTTCATTTTTATATAATTTTTGTTCCTCAGCTCAGAAGCTTTAGCTAAACGTTTTGTGCTGCTCTAGAGCTTTTCATGATGTTTCATAGATAATAAGGTAGAGTCTCAGCCTTGAGAAGCTTGTGATCAGAATTTCACTGACATAGAAAATGATAACAGTGACCTCAGAAAGGGGGACAAGGATTCAAATTAATAAGCAAATCATAGTGAGTGAAGTAAACGAGTTCTCATTTCTAAGAACATAAGATAGATCAACAACAAGTAATATGAGAATATAGAAGGAAAAGACAAGAATAAAGCAAGTCCAAATAATACGCAGACTTGGAGGAAAAGAAGCAAAATATTTTGCAGGATCTGGAAAGCATAATGAAATCAGAAAAGTAGTCTGAATCAAGAGGAAGAGTAACTAGAAGGTTTTATGAAATAAGGCAGGAAAAAGATCTATAGAAACTTTAAAATTATGTCGATGGGTTTAGCTCTTCCAAAGAGAAAAAAAATGAGAGAAGAAGGATTCGAGAGTATGCTGTTTTAATCAGTTCAAATCAGGCAGGGAGTTTAGGACACAAATTCTAGTACTAAGATATGGTTTTTTAACCCTTTAAGAAATTTAGCTGTCACTTGAACTTATTTTTAAAGTGAGTGGCAAAACACTGTGCCTGAAAATTCAGCTGTGCCTGAAAATTTCATCTCAGCCATTCCTGTTGCTCTGTCGCTACCTTCTATTACACACTATTTTTCTATAAGCTGGAGGACTTCATATGAATTTCAATACAGTTCAGGGGGGGGACTGTAAAAGTTTTTAATATCAGTGGTGATTGACATACTACCATTTCATCTGTGTCAAAAGGATCACAAAACCTTTTCACTAAAATAACTGAAATCGCCTTTCCAAATTATTTTAGTTAAATTTGTACTGCCTTTATATAGACAATTAGATTTATGATTGATTTAGATTGAATTACATTAAACTTTGTTGCCAGTATTAGAAATGAAAAATAATCTTTCATAAACTGGCAGAGATTTTTTTAAAAAATGCACTTAAACTTCCTGCGCTGTAGAATATAGTTTGCCATTTCTTGTTTACATACTGGTATTTGATTTAAATAATTGATTTCTAACATTAGAATATTTCATTGGACCACTTAGAAGAATAGATATGATGTGCATTTCTTATCCCATTAGACTTCCTCGCACATTGGCATTCTTCTTCCCCAAGCTGACAGCTTCTTTCTGTGTTATATGTATTGGGTGACAGGGTGGTAAAGAAGAGGGGTTTAGAAGTTACTTTGTTTTGGTTATTTTATGTCAGAGGAAATCTACCTATCCTTGCATACAATGGAAAGGAATAGCTTTATCTATGCCATAAAGGATATACTTTGCCACATGGGAGTGCTGAATAGAATATATCAGCAGTGGGTAGCTAGGAGTAGATTTTTCCAGCAGGTTTATCATCAGTTAGATGATATTACCAAGTTGGTGCATCTGTTTTTAAAACACAGCATGGTGTATAGGAATACTGAATTTATGGTCTGCAGCAGGTGGGGAGTTATTTCTTCGTTGAATCAGTAGAGTATTTGTGCATAGAAATCTCTGTTTCATAGTTAGCTTTTGCTCAGCACGTCTTACTGAAATTAGTTTTTATTAGTGAGGAGCGTTTGATTAGTGACAGGAGTCTTGCGCTGTTGCTGCATGCCATGTTCTCTGAGAGTTTCAACTTGTGTTCTGAGGTACTTCATGTGTACTGTATGAACCCTAGCACACACAGTTAAGATTTTATTTATGGCATTTTCTTTCCAGAAGTTTGCATAGTATATTATTGCTGTTCTGCAAGGTCATAATACAATCCAAAGCAATTGTAATGCAGTAATTGTAATATTAATGTTTTGTAGACATCTTTACATCTGTAAAGTTCATGCTGCCATTGGGCTGTTGCATTTGTCTTGCAGGTTTGGATTTCAAACAGTGCCAGAGCTACATAAAAGGTAATGTGCAGTGTTGAAGTTCTCCTTCATGAGTATTTACATCACTGTATTGAAAAGAAAAATTGGAAAGTGAAATTGTGGGCAATTTAAGGATTCAGTAAAATGACTGAAGTGGCACAAGAGAAAACAGAAATAATCGAGGGCTCATCCCCAAAATTTTTCAAACAGATTAATTTTCATTAAACTATGGGTGTTTTTGTTGTTTTTCAGAAGACTGTGCCAAAGAAGACTTTAACTCAGATGACATCACATTTGGACTACTAATGCTACCCACCCACTCTGCAAGGCACAATGCATTTCTAGGTAATTTAAGTAAGTATGTAGATTTTATTGCTATTAGAACAGTAGTGCTTTAAACAGAAATATCTCTTTTTCAACCTCAGGCAAGGTAGACATTCCACTTCAGTTTGAGATTCAAATTAATGGTGTGTGTGGGCAAGAATAAACTTCAAATAAGCTTTTTATAAGCTTTTATCCTGTACACTGGAGCATGGAATGAAACAAATCAGCTGTACCTGAGCTGCCTTGGAAACTAGAAGGAAGAAAAACTCAGACCTTATGAAGGCACTGTCCCCTGCAGTCCAGCATGCTGATGTGGCCCTGTGGTTTCTGGAGACTAAACTAGTATCTCTCCTAGGGATGTGTTGCAGTGAATGAGCTATGCTCAATGCTTTTCTGAGTGCTTTTTTCCTGTTTGTTTGGGGGTTTTGTGTGGTGTGGGTTTTGGTTTTTTTTTGTGGGGGAGGGGTGTGGTTTTTGCAGATGCTCTTATTGAGATGACTTAATACCACATTCATGTAAGAATATTGCAGAAGAATGCAGCTTAATGGGTTCAAGTACCACTACCTTTGTTCACATGTCACCTTATTTATGAGAGAGCTGCCTCTCCTTGCGTCCTTGATTAGGCACTGTGTCCTGTCCAGCTGAGGATGGGCCAGGAGGTGCAGATTTTCATCTTTGCAAGATTTGTCCATGTTGTATCTTGCAGTAAGGTTGCTGATTGCTGTGTGCATCACACAGAGGGAGCACAGAACAACCAGGTAGTTTGTTTATGGTTCATCTTTTGAGCAACAAAGGGATTTTGATTCAATGAGGATATGGCTATGGCCCTCTGTAGACTTCATGTGTGTGTTTTACGTTTTATCTTTCTAAGTAGGTGTGGGGATTTTTTGACTGGGTCAAAACATACACTTTTATACTGGGTCAAAAAAAAAAAACCAAGAAATTGATCTATTTATGTAGAACAGACATGGTGCCAGTCTTGCTGAAATGAGATAATTTTGTCTTGCTGACAGAAAGCTTTCTTGTACTCCTAGTAGCTTATAATGCGTTGGAGGTGCTTGGTCATGCATGAAGTTTGGTCATGAATGGAATTGCAGGTAGCAGTGCTTGTGGTTAATGATGCTTGACATTTTCTGTTCCAGAACCCTGGTTCTAGTTGCTTATAATTTATAATTAAGACTGTGTTACATGTCTCCTTCACCTAACATTGGACCAAACATCAGCTTGTGTCTGAGAATGAGTTGAGAGGGAAGAACATACTGTTTCCTAGATACAAAATGCAACGAAAATCTTGCCACTGGAGAAGTAAGGCACCTGCATATGCTGGAGGAGGCACTCAAGGTTCTAGGAGAAACCAATTGTTATGCTGCAGTATTTTTTTCTGCTATCCCACTTACATTAGGCAGCATGATAGATTTCTGAAAATATGTTTTGTACCAGTTCAATGAATTTCCTAAATCCATTTCATCTGTTCAAATCAAATGAGGTAGATATATTCCAAATCCTTTCAGTCATAAGCAGACAGAGCTACTGAGCATGTTCTAGCTGTACTGTGAGAAGTAAACAGGTCTAATCTCCTCGACTCTGTTGTAGTGTCAGGTACAAACACCGAGTAAGATTTTCTTCTGTAGTCTTTGTGCTTTTCCTTAACTTTATCACTCATCTGCTGTTGATTTGTCCTTCAAATTCTGCTTCAGCAGTATATTTCCATAACTGTTGTCCATTTTTTCATTCAATTTTTCTCTGTTCTTTGCTTTTTTCCTTATTGCTACTCTAATCTTCACAAGGGATAATAATAAAATTGATCTTTCTGGACAGTGCAGGCTGTGTATGGTTAAAAGTTATGAAAAATTATTTTTGAGCATCCTGAAAACCTCTGTTTGTTGTGCATGTTTGATGTTGCTTTTCAGCTAATATTTTTAGAACATGAACACCATATTTCTTCTGAAATGGCAAGGCAGTATACTTAAAATTTTCAGATTATGTACATGTAAAATTTTGTATAGTGTTGTTTTTCTTAAAAGACATTTTTTCTTTAGGAATTGCTCTAAAGAGGTCTGATTTTTTTGTTTTCAACTAAATTTAGCAAATGTAGAGAGAAGCCCATTCTTTCATTTGCAAAATCTTCTGGAAATTTATTTGGATGTTGTATACTGAGTGTCAGTGAAACCAGGTGAGTCTGAATAGTTTGCTTATTCTAAGCAACTAATGAATTAATTGTATGTGAAGATAAGACTAAAAAAATCCTATTTGTAACTTACAGTTCTTGGAGAAACTCTGAAACTCTAATCTAAAATCTAGAAGATTAAATTGTTACATAAATTACATAGCCTAGAAGAAAAAAGGGCAGAGATTAAGCAATATATTCCTGGCTTTACATCTAAGGTAAAAAGCTGAGTATACATCAAATATATTTTATCTAGTGTTTCTTTAATGACGTTCTTGCATTACATAAATTGCTTGATTAGTTTCCCTTGCTATTTCTTTGTTCCTGTGGCTATTCTCTGAGATGATTTCTAATCAGGCTAATTTCAGTATTACTGTAGACTAATGCTCCTGTGTCATTAGGTGATTTTTATCAGTTCCCATAGTTGGTTAGCATGGGATTTAGAGATTGATTTGAGTCATTGCAGTAAATGTATGGTCATCTTTACCCCTTTAAAATTTTGTTTGAGTTAGGGCAAGTTAAATCACAGTAGCAGTGCTTATAAACCTGTCTCAGACTATACTATCTGAATTTCCAGGGAAAAAACAATACTAACACCTCTGTCTGAAACTTCAGAGATGCAAGAATATTTACTTTTCCCTTATTGTATTCAATAGTACAGGTAATATGAGGAAATGAATAAATAAATGAGAGAAAAGCTGAAAGAAATAAGGCAAAGACATAAAAGATCAAGTAAATAAGCAGAGAGAAGAGAAATGAAGCCTAAGGAGTAGAGAGCTCTTAATTTATGTCTTCTGCTGAATTCTGGCACTGAGGAAATAAAATTTTTGTGGAAGCCAGTAGATAGTCTTTTATAATTATTTTGTTTTTCAATTGTGGGGCATTATGAAGAATGCTTACAGAATTTTTCTGGAGTCTTTTAGTGCAATCAAGTATTCTGTTTGTGACATGACATCTCTGTTCATTAGTCTGGTTTGAAAAGGTAGGGTATAACTCTCGTGTATGCATTACAATTGTGATTTGGATGATTAAAATGGCTTTGGAGAAAATCTCACTGGTGTCTCCCCTTACCTCTTGCTTGGCTCAGTGTGTTTGAACTGCATTCCTTTCTCACAAAACTAGTCTGTGAGTTCTGCTGCAGGTGCAAAGTGCTCTTCTGTCTCTACTGGGGACATAGAGATCTGCATCAATCATGAACTTCCTGGAGAAATTTGAATGGTCCATGTGATAGTGATATTTGCTTCTGGAGACCAGATGAAATCTAATCCAAAATAAGCCCTCGTGAACCGCTAGCATAGGAGTGTCAGCACCAGCTGCTTTGACCTACTGGTCCATTTCTAAGGTCTCAGATTACTTTCTAATGGGGACAGAGCCGTAGTTGTTCACTTCGGTTACAGGTCAGTAGATAAGAGCAGTCAACACTAAGCTATGTATCTATGCTACAAGTCCAGCCATAAGCTTGGGTGCTGATTTTGAAAAATTTTAAAGTGCCAAGAATACTCTTTTTCAATTTTGGTAATATAAACCATTGATGAAGCACATAAATACTGTGAATGGCAGTGATTCAAACAACTAAATTGTAACTGCCTTTTGTAATTCTAATGGGTTAGTTTGTGTTTTTTCCATGCTTATATTTTTAAACTGTTAAACAGAGGAGTCTTCTGCTGTATTTGATTTTATAATTTTTGTATAGAATTTGAAAATAGGTGTGCTTCCTGCCCCAAATACTTTCCTTGAGCTGCTCATCTGCATTGATAAAATCCCAAGGCCAGTGTTTCATGTCAGTCATTAAGTAAGAACAAGACAAAAAATGAAAAAGAGATGGTCTTCACAGGTTTTTGGAGTTATTACCCTTTTTTGTGCTTTAGCTGTCATGAATCATGACAGACTTTTTTTTTTTTTTTGCCTGGAATGAATTCCTCAGTTGTTAAGGTGTTGAAAATCTAAGTAATATTTAGGGACTGGTGTTAAATCATTTTATCTTGAAATAGCAGTTGAAAGAGTACTCTCCATCTGCCCTGTTTAATTTTAAGTTCAGAGTTTCCCAATAATTTTGCATGCTTAACTCTAGTATTATATCCCACATATCTAAACCAGTAATTAGGACTAAATTCACTAAATTCATAGCTAGTCCTAATTAGGACTAGCTATGTTTCCTGTTTATAAGATTTTTGCAGAATCTTAACCCTGGCTTTCAGCTTTTTTTCAAAAAAATTTCCAACATTCAATTAAGATTTCTGTTGACAGGGATGTTTAAACGTACAGTCTTTTAATATAATCATTAAAATCCACCCCAAACTATTAAGCTTGTAACAGCATAAGTAGCAGCAGCATTTTGAAACTGTTTGAAGAAAATCACCAGCTTTAAGAAAAACAATAAAATTATTTGCAGTATTATTTAATTTGTTCAAAATTAGGATATAGGCCTCAATTTAAAATGAAGAAAAATGTTGAGAGTCAAAATGTGAGTTGTAAGCCAGTAAGCTCTGAAGACTCCTCATTATTTTCAGTAATCTTGCCTTAAGAATATTTCACTGTTATGTTGAAATATTGAATTGTGTATTTTTTAATGTGTTTGCTATAAGTAAACTGTTTCAAGCTTTAATGTGTACTTTAATACAATACACCTGTTTTTTCATTACCCTGTTAACATATGGCCTAAACATAAAATTCATGTTAGTTTCAGGATTTCCTGTGAATACTGATAACTTTTGGTATCCCATTTCTCAGTACCAGGGTTTCATAGGCCACTAGCAGGATCCTAGGTCTTTGAAACCATTCTCTCAGTGTGGTGAGCAAAAGGGAATTAAATAAAACCTGATTGTAATTTTGGTTTTTGATAACTGATATATTAATTGTTAATTGAAATAGCTATAATACTTTTATAAATATTTCTTAGTGTTGCTTTTAGGGACTTAAGTGCTGGATGATGTAAGTCAGGTTTATTAGTTAAGTGGGAAAAGAGCCCTATGAGGGATAAAACCACCCACTGTGAAGGGGCCTTGGTCCCAGCAGTGAAAGTCTCTGTTAGTGGGAGTCACTGCCAGAGTGGCTCCTGGATGGTCAGATAGGGAACTTTGCTTAACATTGGGATCTCAAGAGTGCAGGGAAGACTTTGAGGGGCAGGAAATAAGCACTCAGAAAAATGTGTCGTGGTACATAGAGATAATGTGGTCTGATGGTTCTGTTAAAGAAAAATGTGAGAATTGTAGAAGATAAAAATTTAAAAAACTGAGGAAGGATTTTTAAAGTCACACAAATGTAGCAAGTGTGGTCCTAAATAGTTTATACGATTTTTTTATTGAGTATTGTAGATGGTAAAAAGGACTAGTAGTTCTCACAGAGATAACTTGGAGGACTCATTTGAAGCTTTGTAGTGTTTATATGGCGTGTCAGGATAAAATCTCAATTTCCAAAATACAAAAATACAAAAAGGAGCTGAATTTGTGATCTGTTCTCCACCCTTAATCTAATCTTGAAAAACCTTACCTTAAATGTTGTAGCTGCAAAGTTTATAAGAGCTCGGTGTAGAATTTCCTGATACATTTTGTCTTTCAGTCAATATCATGATCTTAAAATATTTTTGAAAGAATAGGAGACACATGACAGAATTATGCTATGAGCATAGAATTAGTCTGGTAGGTGTTGAAAGCCTTGGTTATAAAAATTCCAAGAGCCTGAAAGGTAATACTCTCATCATAATTAATCAACTTAATTTACAATTAAATTGACTGGAGCCAATATTTTGAAGATAATACTGATATATGAGAAGAAGGAAATTGTTTGTCTTTTGCTGTTTCTCTGGTGACCCTCAGAAGGTGAATTAGAAGTTTTTCTGGACTTAGCACAAGCTCTGAAAGCTTCAGAGGGAGTGCATGCTTCTACTGCTCATGAGAATAAAGAAAAAGTGAGAAAATTTGTTATCTACAGAAATAGATAATATTTTAGAAGCAAAGAATGTTCAAAAAAGTTAAATGTTACTGTGTTACTTTGAACTGTAATTTTTCTTTAACCTTAATTTCCTGAACATTCAAAAATTCAGTTGTGTACAGTGCTCTAACGTTTGAATTAAGTAGATATTTATTCTTCCTTTATTTCCATATAAGAATATATGCAAAGTGATTGCAGTAAAGTTAAATTAAAATTGGAGTTGATTTTATATACTTTTCCCTGTTGTTGCAGTGCTGTTTCTGTTTAATTCATGCAGCAATATCTTTTTTATTGCAATAATCTATCATCTTTTCTACCTTTACAAGTCCAATGACTGACTAAATGCTGGCTGATTGCATTTCCTTTGGATTCTTGCTTCTAGCAGGGTGGCAAAACAATACCTAGCATCTCTACTGGAAGTGGTTACTGAGAGTTTTGCCAAAGGTTTCTATGGACAATGAAACGAAACTTGTTTTTTCTTAGTTTTATTCATTCTTTAGCCAAAACAAGAGCTACTTCCTCTCCGTATCAATTGCAAAACTCTTCTGTTTTGTTGCTTTTTTGGCAGTTGTGTTTCTGTTTTGGGTTGGGTGGTTGGGTTTGTTTATTTATTTGTTTTTCTTTTTGGGAGGAGGGCTATCCCCTTTCCTTGTTAAGGCACTTCTTGCCTTTGTACTTTATCTCAAGTCTTGCAATCACTGTAATTCCAGTTGAGCCCAGATTCTTCTGTTCAAAGTTCTGACAAAAGAGTAATTCCAGTGTTTTCTTCAGTGAAATTAAAGTCTGGAATTCTGTAAGTATAGTGTTGAATTTTATTTACAGTGTAAGCTTGTTTTTCCTATAACAGGTAGTTGTATTGAGGGATAAACTGAAAAATCTGGCAGACACTAGAATTCTTGAAAACTAAGTTCTTTACTTCTGTTAAAGCTTGTTAACCATAGGCATATAATAGTAAGCATGCTAATAAAGAAGTTTGTTTTGCCACGTAGCTTTTGGATAGAATCATAGGCTTGGTTTGAAAAAGACCTTAAAGATCATCTAGTTCCAATCCCCCTCCCCCAAGAGTAGGGGATGCCATTCACTAGATCATATTGCTCAGGGTCACATCCAATGTGGCTTCGAACACTTCCAGGGGTGGATCATCCACAGCTTCTCTGGAAACCTGTTCAAGTGCCTCAGCACCCTCTGAATAAAGAATTTCTTCCTAACATCTAATCTAAACCTTTGCTCTTTTAGTTTTAAACTTTTCCTCCTTGTTCTATAATTATCTGCTTGTGTAAAAAATTGTTCTCCCTCTTTTTTAAAAGCCCTCTTCAAGTACCGGAAGGCTGCCGTGAGGTTTCTGTGGAGCTTTCTCTGCTGCAGGCTGAAGAACCTCAGCTCTCTCAGCCTGTCTTCAGTAGGAGAGGTGCTGCAGTCTTCCGATGATCTTTGTGGCCTCCTCTGCTCCTGCTCTAACAGGTCCATGTCTTTCTTGTGTTGAGGCTTCGAGAGCTGGATGCAGTCACCCCTTGTCACTGGCTTTCATGTGGATGTAGAGTCATTGACCACAACTTTCTGGCTGTGTCCATCCATCCTGTTAGCTTACCCTCCAGCAGTCCACTATTTAAACCTATGTCTTTCCAATTTGGCAAAAACGATGTTGTGTGAGACCATGTCAAAGGCCTTACCTCTAAGTACAGTCTAGTTAGATTATATTGGTTGGTCTTAACCTTGTCAGCTGTTGCTCCATCATAGAAGGCCACCAGATTGGTCAGGCACAATTTGCCCTTAGTGAACCTGTGCTGCCTGTCTCTAATCACCTCCTTGTGTTGTATGTGCCTTAAAATTGCTTCCATGGTCTTCCCAGACACAGAGGTGAGGCTCATTGTTCTGTGATTCCCTGGGTCTTCATTGCTCCCTTTTTTTAATTAATAGGACTGATGTTTTTCCAGTCAGCAGAGTTTTCGTCTGACTGCCATGGCTTTTCAAATATGATGGCGAGTGGCATGGCAACATCATTTCATCAGATCCTATAGATTTGGCTATTCAGTTTCATTAAGTGGTCCCATACCTGCTGTTCTCTTACAGTGGAAATACACTGAAATGACCATCCCCTAGTGCTTCCCATGTTTTGTTTTGTTCTTTTTTCAGTTACTTCATTCATCTTCCTTTTGTTAGCACTTTGTGGTCTGCAAAATGATGTGCAGGACTTCTGGGGAAAGTGGTGGGTGGAGGCAGGGAGGAGGAGCTGCTTATTTGGTAATTTTTGACTTGTACTGTGCTTCAGTGTTGTAGCTTAAAATTTTCCAACTGTCTCATTTTATGGAAATATGAACTCTCATGTCTTTCTTTTTGAAGATGCTTTCCAGTGAGGTATACTGCCCACTCCATTTTTCAGGCAGGCAAGAAGTCCAGTCTTCACAAAAGCTTTACAGAATAATTTAGCTCGGCATGAGTCACCCATGCTGGGAAATTTAGCCACCAGAAGCACTTCCACAGCTGCACAAGTCATGGATTGTGCAATCAGCTTGTAAAAAAAAAAAATGGTGACTATCACTAAATTTTTTTAGAAGTGTTTTACTTACATGTATGCATTTCTGTGTGATATAGATAATTAAGTTTCAGATAAAATATTAGCTTTCTGAAACACCTGTCATATGTTCTTGGATGGTGCTGTTGTAATTTTTTTTAAATTATGTCCATTTGGTATACCTCTACAATCGTGTTACAAATAGCTGTTTGTATAAAACATTCATCAGATTTTCTTAGTCTCAAATTGTTAATTTAGAGGAATATCCTTGTAAAAATATCTGTACTGAGGATCATCCTAAAACCATCCAAGTGGATGCCAATTAGCATGCTGTTTGATAAATAGGTAGACAACTAAGCAACACATCAGGTATATATATTTACATTTTGCTTGAGATTCCCATTTACTCTAAGGCTGAGTTCTGAGTTTGTTTTCATATCTAGAAGCTGATTCATGAATCTGGATAAGTATATAAGAATAAGTCGCATTCTGCCCAGAAGTTTAATTTCTCATGGATTGTCATGTGAGAGGCAACAGCACATGGGAGAGTAAAGATGTTTCATTTAAATATGATGCAGGCTTCTCAAGTAGTAACTACAATGCTCATTTCTTTGAGCACAAATTTGAATCTTTTTTTTTCCTAATTTTGCTCTCTGGTTGTGATTTAACACATGGTGTAGGTCAGCATGAAACGCCACTGTTGCCAAAAGATGTCTAACTTGGTGACTTGCTGCTTCCCCTTCCCTTGTGCCAACATAGCTTTTGAGCAGTGTGAGCAATCAACAAATACAGCTGATTTAGCTGAATGAAACATTTGGATTCGTTTGGGGCTCGACCATTTTTAGGCTCTGTTGACTGATCACATATTAATGCTAGGTGAAGAGAGGGAGCTTAATGTGGCTGTGGAAATGAGGGGTCAGAGTAATGACCAAAGGTTAACATTACGCAAACTTTTGGCTTGATCAAGGAGATTGATAAATGAGCTTACAAACATAAGTAGCTGTTAGGGCGTGAAGTGCCTGGTCTCTGTAGCCATGGAGTTACTGGTGTGGTTGGTGTGTGTTGCTCTTGTTATCTTTCATGTGGTAGTTCTTCATCTGTGGACAGATTCAGAGGAAGTACTTAGTCTTACTTCTCCCACATACTAGGTAAATAGCCTGACCACGAGTTAGGAATAAGTCTTTGCCTCCTAGTTAGAGAAAACCAACCAAAGAAAAAAGGGCAAAATAAAACAAACACAAGTCTCCCAACAAAGTCACCTACGAAAATCTCTTGAGTTCATTTTGTTTAGTTGTCTGGCATGGTGTGCCAGTTTTCCTCTGACCCCTCCATCAGTTTTTCTTGTGGGCATAACTGAGAATCAGTAAGATGCTTCTGGATGTGCTAGATAATTGTATCTTAAAGGAGTAAGTTGATGATATAAAATAATTTGATGTCCCTTAAAGCTGATTTAAGACTCATAAGCTATATCCTTTATGGACTGTAAAGGGCAATGATGAAGCAAGGCAGCAAGTAAGATTAGAGCCATGGACTTAAGGAGGGCTAACTTTTGCCTGTTCAGGGATCTTCTTGAAAGAATCCCATGGGAACAGGAGTCCAAGAGAGCTGGTTGATACTCAAGCATGACTCCTTTAAGTCTCAAGAGCAATGAGCAAGAAATTGGACAGAGGCAGGAGACCTGCATGACTGAATAAAAAACTTATATTGTTTTTCAAGTGTAATCAGGAAATACACATGAGATGGAAGCAGGGGCAGACTGCTTGGAATCAATATAGAGTGCTTACCAAAGTAGAAACAAGACAGGAATTCCAAGACCCACCTGGAATTAAATCCGGTCGAGGACATCAAGGACAACAAGAAGGGCATCTTCAAATACATAAATAACAAAAGGAAAACCTAAGATAGTGAGGACCTCTTAGTAAATGGAAGGAGACTCTGGTGATAGAGGATGCAGAGAAGGTGGAGATGCTGATCGCCTGTTTTGCACTGGTCTTCACTGGCAAGACCAGCTTTCCAGAATATCTGACTCAGGAGAGGAGAGAAAAGGAATGTTGGAAGGAGGACTTTCCTTCAAGGAGATCAAGGAGGATTGGGTTAGAGAGCACTCAGGTAAACTGAACATTCATGAGTCCATAGGCTGTGATGGATTGCATCAACAAGTGCTGAGAGACCTGGTGGACAGCATAATGAAGCTGCACATGAGAGGTCAGGGCAATCAGGAGAAGAACCAGAGGACTAGAAGAAAGCAAATGTCACACTGGTCTTCAGAAATGGCAAAAAGGAGAACCCAGAGAACTACTGGGCAGTCAACCTCATCCCAGTCCCTGGAAAGGTGTTGGAATGTTTGATTCTGGAGGCCATCTGTATCCATGTGGGTGACAAGAAGGTGATGAGCAGCATGGATTCCAGGGGCAAATCATGCTTGGCCAACCCAATTGCCTTTTATGATGAAACAACTACCTGGAGGGATGAGGGGAGAGCAGTGAATATGTTTTAACCTCAAGCAAGGCCTTTAACACTGCCTCTCACAACATCCTTGTAGGCAAACTCAGGAAACACAATCTACATGAGTGGACAGTTTGATGGATTGAGAACTGGCTGATCCCAGAGAGTCGCTATCAGTGACATGGGATCTGTTTGGAGGCCTGACACTGGTGGAGTGCCTCACAATTCAATACTGGGATTTGTTTAATTTATTCATTAATGACTTGGATGAAGAGGCAGAGACGTTCTCAGCAAGTTTGCTGATGACACAAAGCTGGGAGGAGCAGTCAGTACCCCAGAGTGCTGTGCAGCCCTGCAGAAGGGCCTTGACAGGCTGGAGAGATTGACAGAAAGGAAATTCAGTGAAGGCAAGTGCAGGGTCCTGCACCTGGAGAGGAGTAACCAGCACAGGCTGGGGACTGAGCTGCTGGAAAGCAGCTGTACAGGGAAGGACCTGGGGGTCCTGGTGGACAACAAGCTGTCCCTGGGCCAGCAGTGTGCCCATGTGGATGAGAAGGCCAGTGGTGTCCTGGGCTGCATCAGGAAGAGCATGGCCAGCAGGCTGAGGGAGTGATCCTGCCCCTCTGCTCAGCCCTGGTGAGGCCACATCAGCAGTGCTGTGTCCAGCTCTGGGCTCCTCAGGACAAGAGAGGCATGGAGCTCCTGGAGCAGGTCCAGGGGAGGGCAACAAAGATGGCTGAGGGATTGGAGCATCTCTGTTGTGAGGAAAGGCTGAGGGAGCTGGGCCTGTTCAGCCTGGAGAAGAGACAGTTGAGAGGGGACCTTATGAGTATATGTAATTATCAGCAGGAAGAGTGCCAAGTGGATGGATCCAGCCTCTTCTTGATGTTGCCAAGCGATAGCACAAGAGGCAATGGGCAGAAACTGATGCACAAGGAAGTTCCACCTGAACAGGAAGAACTTCTTTACTGTGCAGGTGAACGAGCACAGGATCAGATTGTCCAGAGCATCTGTGGAGTCTCCCTCACTGGAAGTACTCAGGAACTGTCTAACACGACCTTGTGTCCTCTGCTTTGGGATGGAGCAGAGGGGTTGGATGGGATGACCAGTGTGGTCCCTCCCAGCCTGACCCATTCTGTGATAAAGGCATTGGGTGCAGAAATAATTTGCATAACTTCTTACAGACCCTCTTGGCCAACTGATGGCTTTCTTGATTTCTGGAAGTTTTAGAATGGCATAATGAGAACAGAGCAGGAAATTTTGACTGAAGTTTTCTCTTGGTTAGTCAGAATTCTTTAAGTAAAAAGAGTAAGCGTTCATTCGAATGTAAAAGCTAATAAATCTTCCTTGGGGTTTGTTTTTTTTTCTGGTCTAGGATAGGATTTTAGAAAGACTCATTTGTGTGAATTTCATCATCTCTTCAGCTTCCTTTCCTACCTTTTAAGACATATCTGCATGCCAAAAGTCTGGCAGTTGAAGTGCTCATGTAATGTGTAGGCTCATGTATTTCAGGAAGAATAATTGAGGTGGATAGCTGAGTATTGTTGCAGTAATAATAACAACAATAAAGTCTCATTTTCTAAACTTAAACCTCCATTTATATCAACACCAACCAGAAATTTTGCATGGAATAGAAGAATTTTTGTGGTGTTATCTTGCTTTGAATGTATAATAACTAGTGTGCTGAAATTGATAATTAATTTTCTCCAGGACAGTTTTCAAAAAGTACTTCCATTTTATGATTAGGGTAGAGGAAACCAGTGTTTGACTCTCTGATCTGTCTCATTTCTTGGTGAATTTTCATGTTTATTTTCCAGGATAGGAATTAAATGCTTAGTAGATTGTTCTTCTTCGGTTTGATTTATTAGGATTCTTTGCAGTATTTTTGCTTTGAGAAAAATGTGACACTCTTTTAGAAAAATAGATTGTTAAACTATTTTTTGTGTCTGGTACAAAACATTTAAAATTCATAATGCTCAATTTCATAAATATGCACATTTTTAATTTATTTCAAAGTATTTTTAACTCCAGGATAGGTATCTTGGTACTGTATTTTAACATTTTTTCTTTAAATTTTCTGTTGATATTGAGAAATCATCAAGTGAAGATTTTTTTATTGTCTGGTAACTTAATTCTGTAGAAAAAAATGATTTGTGTAAGTAAATAGTCTTATGGGATAGTTATAATCTTCAGTAGGAATTATGAACTTTGGAATGCGTATGTAGAATTTTTTTGCCATTTGAAATTCTGAAAAAAACCTGTCAGTTGTCTACCTTCTCAATTCAGTCTAAGAGGCTGGAACAAGGAAGCTTGTTTTTATTTGTGCATTATGAAATGTATCAAGTTTGGAGGGGTCCTGGTAGAGAATAGCAGACTGTAGATTCTATACCATGTATAGCGCTTTTTTCCTCAGCACAGTGAGCTTTAATTTAGGATCTGTTCTTCAGCTGGCTAGCTGACTGCAGGTTTTATCTTCCCAGAATTCCATTAAAGGAAATGGAGACCAATACAGGGGTGTGAAAGTTTTCAGTTTTGAATTGTAATACTAAGAGGTTAGTAATTAGCTTCTCTCGACCTAAACATCTGTAGTGAAATACTGGGTTTGTGTTAAGCACCATTTAAAGAGAAACAATAGGTGTACTTTTAAGCCAGACTTGATTATGAAATATATATTGTATTTTAGAGGTGCAAACACAACACATACTCAAGTCTAACCCTGTTATAGAACCAGGAGTGGGAGATGTAGCTAAGAGCTTCCTGCTCTTTGTAGAGGGGGTACTGTTTCTTAGCTGTGCCAATTTTCAAAGGTAGATGGAGCCACACTTTTAAAATACAATCTTTATTATTTTGTTCTTATTAAAACTGTGTGATAAGTGCATTCTTTTAAACACATATTTTCACAAATCTGCTTCAATATGTGGCCAAAGGGGTGCACACGTCCAGTGAGAATCAAGGAAGGGTGGATCCTTAAAAAAATGGGAGCAAGGAGGGATCATAACATGTAGCCACTGTCTGTTTTTGTACAGACTAGTTGCACATGATTTGCAAACATTATTTCTGCCACTCACTCTTACAGCTTTGTTATTGAATAAAAGGAATCTCTCGTAAGGAACTGTGCATACAAATAACTGAGAAAATATTTTAAGTGAGACTGCAGAAGAATAGCAGCTGTTTCTCATGGCTAGATTATTAAATGCTGCCTTTCAAATTTATCTTATAAACTTAGGTTTGTACTATTTTTAATTGTCCTTTTTGTTATTCTGGTTTGGGGAGCTTGTTCACTGACGACTCCAAAAATGTGTATTGTATAATTTTCTTTTAGTATCTTTGTTAGTAATTTGATGGATGCACATAAACAACACCTCAGGTGTCTATAAGTGTAGTTAGTTGGAATCTTGGAAGGCTAAGATAATACAGGCAGCCTGGAAAGGGATGGTGTGGGGAAAAAGCTTGTAAGTGCTTCAGCATCCCACAGCCAAGGACCAATTCTTAGACACCTGGCAACCTGCTGAGTACTTTCCTGGTCACTCCTGGGAAGCTGGAGGGAAGCCAGGCTCAGGCAAAGAGCCCAGATTGCTAGCAAATTCCTGGTGAGGTGGCACATCTGACAATGTTTTGAGAAGTCAGTTTGGTTAATCAGAGACCAGATCTGTGGGGAACATGGACAAATGTGGGCCAGGTTCAAATGTATCATGAAATAGTTTAGGTTGGAAGGCACCATAAAGGCCATCTGGTTTCAGTGTTTCCTTTTGTCCAGTCACCTGGAACTTAGCTTGATTGCCATGACTTTTCAAGAGAATGGCTGTGCAAATACATCAACCAACTCCCTCTGGATGCATCTTATCAAGTGTCATGGGCTTACATACAATCATGTTCCTCAGGTGATCATGAATATGATCTTCCCTTTACAGTGGAAGGGACTTTGTTCCTCTAGTTTCTGTCTTGCAGTCCATCTATTCAAGAAGTGAAAGAAGAGAGCCAAGACTGAAGCAAACCTTCAGTCTGAACCTTAGCCTTCTCCTCCTCCTTTTGTTACCAGTTTACCAGCCTTGTTTAGTGGGTGTGTACACCTTCTGTGACCTTCCTTTTCTGGTTAATATACCTATGGATGTTGTTCTTGTTATTCTTTTCATCCCTTGTCAAGTTCAGCTCCAGCTTCGCCATGGCCTTCCTCATCCCATTCCTTCACAACTGGACTGTGTCCCTCTACTCTTCCTAGGATACCTGTCCTGGGACAGAGTAGAGGGATGCCTTTGTGTCTTGTCCTTTAGTTTGACAAGCAATCCCTTCTCACCCTTGCTAGACTCTTGCCTTCTTTGCCTGATTTCTTGTGCCTGGAGATCATTAGCTCTTATGTTTTCTAAAGAGGACATCTGTACAGATCTGCCAGCTCTGTTTGTCTTCCTTGTCCCTGAGGGCACTTTCCCTGGGGTTCTTATTGGCCAGCTCCAGAGGCCTAACATTACAGCTCACCTGATTCACATCCCTTGGGGCTGCAAACTCTTGTCTGTAATCACTGTAGCCCAGGTAAAGCCCTGAGGCTTGTTAGAGCTTTCTTCACTGCAGTCTGGTCCAAGATTAGGGAGCTGCAGGGAGCTATGGGGCCATCTCTGTGTTGAGTAAGGGCAAAAAGATACAGACTGCAGAGAAGGGTAGTAGAGTGGCCACAGAACAACTGGTCAAGCAGAGATCCAGATATAAGCTGGAGCAGAGTAGTGATGGGCAGGTGTGTTTCCTTTTTCTGTGAGCTAGAGATGGAAATTGCAAACTGTGATCAGTCCCACGTTCTAGAGAAATCTCTCTCCTGATGGTGGGACAGTCTAATACGTGAAGCACGCAGGAGAGAATTGCTTTTTCCTGTAATCCTTGTAATTCATGTTCCTATGAAGATACTATTTACATTGACTTTTGAGCAAATTTGTTTGAGCAGCTTATTTAGGTCCATTACCTTGTCAGGGAGTAGACCAGGGCACGTCTCTGTGACAAACCATTTCTAAGAACGTAACCTCTCTTTACCTCTGTTGTCACATTTCTGCTACTCAAGGTGATCTGTAGCCTCTTGTAGCTGTGGATTGTGTGTGAGGTACACAAATAGTATGCACACTTTCAAATGTCATTATAACTCAACTAAATCAGTGATACTGCTAACTACTACCATAACAGGGCTTCTAGCAGGCATTTAATCCCTCCTGTACACTGCTTGGAGTTACCCTCTTCCTAATAGTCCTTCAGTAGCAGACATGAGACTGCCATTCAGGTAATGGCAACCTACACCACCAGTCTTCTGTTGTACTGTGCTTTCTCCATTATATATCCTTGAGTACTCCCTGAAAAGGTGATAGACCTCAGGAAGCTGCTCATCCACAGCAGTCTACCCATGGCCACTCACAAATTTTCCTATTAAAAGGCATCTGGGATCCATCCATGCTAGAAGTAACCCTCTCATCAGTTGTCCTGTGAAGCGGTGGAAGATGAACACCTGGTGCTATAGCATGTTTTATCTCAGAAAATGACATCTCTAGTATGTGCCATCTCTTTTGCACAAGCACAGACCAAAAACTGATCTATTGATGTGGTAGAGAAAAGCTTTCAATATGTGACTATTCCCAGCTGCTGGAATAACCTGTTCAGCTGCAAAGTTTGAACAATGTTCCTTGAAGCCCTATATTTTGATTTTTTTTTCAATTACTTTTTTTTTCAGAGGTGAAAAAGGAAACATGTCCTTTTTAGAAACATAGAGTTTTCATAGACAGCCTTTGATTAGCAAGAAGTGATTAATCCGTCATTACCCTAATTTGCTTTCTGTTGGTGTATATGCCATCACAAGCAAAGCAGCAACTGCCTTGAAACCTGTTTGCTTGTTCTATTAGACCAAAATATATGTGATTAGAGAGCAGGTGGTTATGGTTTACCTGTCTAAAAATCTTTTGCTCTACAAAATACTATGATTCTTGGAGAGAAACTAAACCAGAGCAAATTCTTCCTCTCCTACCCCACCTCCAAAAAAGAGAAAGGTGAAGACAAAAATGGCTGGGCTGGAGGTAATCCAATGAAGCAAAAAGCAAAATGGAAAATATAAGTGATAGTGATCTGCTTTTTGGGGCAGGAGATAATGGCTTGATCTCTGCTTGCCCTAATTATGTTATAATGTCCTAGTTAGAGTGAAACCCCAGAAATTCGTAATCCAAATGATCAGAAGCTCATGGGAAGGAGTATCAGGAAGGTTTATAATTATCTTCAGAATCTCAATAATGAACAGGGTTTCTGACACTGTGCTTACATTGGGAGTCAGGTTCTGCTCAGCTCTTTGCTCAGTGTGATGTTTCTGCTCTTGGTCTTTCTTACCCTGGTGGGTGACTAGTGTTAGAGATCTGCAGGGCACTAGGTGCTGTGGCTTTGATTCTTTAAACAAGATCTTCTCTACAGCTAATCCCCAATGATTTTAATAACTAGTTTGCTCCCCTGACAAAATTGGATTATAGCACAGAAATCAGGTGGTATTAAAAAGTTTAGTCTGTTTCTGTTTGAAGAAACTGTAGGGTTGGAAAACTGTATTATGTTTTTCCTGTTACATTCATGCTATGAGATTATTTATCTTAAGAATACAACCTCACATTTCCTCTGAGGGCTGTAATCTTCAAAATCATGTAAGAATTACTTGTATGCCATGACATAAATTGTACATAAATGAAGGCTCTTCTATAAAAATATTTTTACAGAATATGGACAATACGTATTCTTCCTCAAAAATACTCACTAGTTTTACCATTAGAGTAGAGTGCTGGAGACGGGATTTCAGTTACCGGCTCTATACAAAATGAAATACAGGAAGTGCATTCAGCATTTTCCCACTCATTTTTCAGTCCAGTCCTGACACCACATCTATCATTAGCAAGACTGTATTGTAATTTCATAGTTTGTTCAATCTTTGAATTTGTTTCCAATATTTAATATTACCAATATGCATTCCAGTATTGATAATAAAATAGGACTGAAGGCACTGAAATTATTTCAGTCTAAAAAAATGGTATTTTTTATCAGATGGTGGGAACTTTATTGCCTTAGGTTAGATGATAACTTTTTACCCTATAACTTATTCTGAACCTTTTTTATTTGGCCAAGCAATGACTTGGGACCCAGTAACTTATTGCCTCTTCATGAGTGATAAGTCAGCATAGTGCAGAATCTGCAGTATTGCTAGTTTTTGTAATTTTTCTACAGATTGAGCAATTCTGTGTAGTAATGGTTTGTATATCCACGGCAGCAGCTAAGATTTTGATTGAGGACCTCAGCTTCCTTTAAGATAGCATGTTTCTAGCTGCCTTGATTACAGAAAAGTTGGAAAACATGCCTGAATGTGTTCAAAACACATAGTATCAAGCGACAGACAGGCATAAGTTATTTTTGTAAAAAAACTAATGAGTTGTGGAGACAGAACAATGACCTTTGAACACTTGTGGCTGCCAGTTCTGGCATGTAGGCGTTTTAACCTTTCTGCTGGCTTTCACAGACATGCCATTTCAACTAAGTTAGAGATCTGTGTGGTTTTGGCAACAAAAGCTTTTCCACTGTGATTAGCTTCTTGTTTGGTCTGACTTAAGCTTGCTTGTGTTTATTTATGATACAAGCATATTTCTTTCCTTCTTTTCTTAAAGTCTTTTTTTGAAATATGTGTAAGAGCTCCTTTTTTTGACATTATAAAAGATAGTTCTGTGATTATGACCTGTAATGTTTATCTTAAGTGTGTAATTGTGATTCAAAAGAAATGTACCTCCACATACTGCAGAGAGGAGACCTAAAATTTTCATCATTAGGACTCTAGGCACTGGGTGAGAGTTGGTGGAGTTGTTCCACTCCAAGCAGTTTAAAAACACTGGTTTCATGTTGCAGACTTCCATGAGACTCTTTGTCACTATTAATGTTTGCACTTGTCAAATGGAACAAAACAGAATAGGAAGGGAGGCTGTAAGCACCTAAAAAAGTAGGTCAATGGGCCAGCAGGTTATTTGGCCAGACAAGAACGAGTGGCTTCACTGAATCATACTGTAATTGTTTTTCTCCTGTTGGCAGATTGTTCTGCTGTGCTTTAAATTTCTATGTTAATATTTGCATCTATATTTTAACCACTTGAGAACCTCGGTTAGGTGCAGGAGAAGGCGCTTAACTTGTCAGATCAAATAAGTGATAATTCTGGTGTTTTCCATAAAAGTCATCAACGCATTTATGAGTAGCATAGCCTTAGTTTAGAGATCCCAGCATCCTTTTTAGAATTTATTGCATTTTAAAATAAAGTCTTTCAGAAATGAAGAAGTACATGTTATAATGGGTTTGTTTTATATTAAGACCTGTAAGGCAGGCAGATGGAAACAGGGATGAGTGAAAAAACCTGATTTCATGTAGCATAAAAATATGGAAAGCAGCATGGTTCAAGGGAAGTAAATATAAATGAAATGTAGTGGTATAAAGAGACTGGAAGTAGGTGATCACTTATGTCTGTGCTGAGTTCTTGTTTGCAAGAAGTGCAGTTGTGAAGCAAGTTTGTGATACATTCCAGGAATTGATTTTGAGGTGGGTTTTGAAACAAAGAGTTAATGGCTGTGTTTGAGGGAGAAGCAATAATGCAACTGGGCAACTTTGCTAGTTGTCAGCAGCTGCAGCATTCTGCACATACTCAAGTCCTGAGAATAATAGTTTTGGAGACTTGGAGAGGAGAAGGTGTAACAGAAAGCCAGAAGAGACCCTAATAAGAACTTCAGTGAAAAGATGTTTAAATAATGGTGTATAAATACACTTAGAAGGTAGTAAGTGGATGTGAAGATGTAGATGGTACAAGTGATGCCAAATTCGAAAGTGAAAAGGACATCAAGACTACAGATAGGCATAAAGTGATAGCTTAAAGCCAAGATAAAACTATGTCAGAATATTCTGCTTATCAAGAAGAACTTTAAAGCAATGTCAATTCAGATAGTGAAATACTTGAGATATTTTTGATAAGCAGAATATTGCATTTAGAGATTAAACAATTCTCTCATTAAACAATTGCTTGTCTTTATTAAAAAATGAAGTAGATAATTTTTAACCTCGCTGATTTTAAAAGCTTTCCATTGTTATTTTTTGACAATTTGGAATTTATTTTCTGTGGAAGAGGGTAAATCTAACTCCATATTGTTCTTCACAGGAACCAGGTTTCATCCCTAAACCTCATACTTTAACAAGTCCCAAAGTGTAAAAGGTAAGACTGTGTTCTTATAATTAATAAGCCAAGGTTCCCATGGCTTTCAGTTATCAATACTGACGGGCTGAGTAGCAGTGTTAAGAAGTGTCTTCTGTTCTCCAGAACATGACTGAACTTGAATCTTAGAAATAGACATAGACATTTATTTACCTAGTGTTTACTTTCAACTTGACTGGTTTTGGTGGCATTATCTCTGCAGTCTTATCCTTGGCGTGCATAGGCACTGAGAGTGTTCAGGTGTCTTGCAAATTTGGATGCAAAGACAGAAGGGTCAGACCTTGAAAGATGAGAAACCAGTGTGTTACAGGTGCATTTCCTGTACTTTTCAGTACTTTAAACTATTTGTCTTGGATACCAGATCTAGGTTGCCAGTTCTGGCATAGGATCTGTATATTGTAATGAATGATTTTGTTGAATTCTGGGAATCGAGTGCACTGTTAAAGTGAAAAATACTGAGTCTTAAATTTTAATTCTGCATAATGTCACAAGTAAATTTTCTGTATTTAGCTGTACGGGTGTTTTTCTTTTGCAGATTAAGGAAAGTGTGTAATTAGTCTTACAGAATTTGATATTGCTCTTGATCCCTATAATTTTAGATACCATTTTTGTATAAAAATTAGCACAGGGCTATAAATGTAATTAGTGCATAGTTGTATTAGAGCTTACCATGCTAGCTAAATGAAAACAAGTTTATAGCTTTTGTCTTGATTGTAAACTTAGTTCCATGCCAGTCATGATAGCTTTTACTGCTGAGCAACCTGTCTATTGTTGTGCACTTTTGACAAAAGTTCGAACAGACACTTCTTCGTAATTTACTTTTCTTGTGCCATTTATGGCTGGCTTTCAAACAGCACAACTCTGTTACTTACTTGGCTAACTAATTTGGGGAATTTAATTTCTCAGTCTGGCCAGTGCAATTGTTACTTTGATGAGCTGGAGGAATGAAGTGGTTTGCTCCTGGTGTGTCTTCGTAGCACTAGATTTTGGAGTGTGAAGGCAAGACAAAAGTGGCCCATACTTACTGAAGAAGTGGGGCGTTTCGGAGGAAACACCACCAGGCCTTGTGATGTGCCTTAAAAGAGATGCTGCTGCAGCACAGCTCTCCATGTACTTTCCTGCTGCACTTAAGTTATGAAAGTTTGTGGTGAAAAATGCTATTCTTGTAAAGGAAACCCACACAGTGTGTGGCTGTTGCAGATGCAGAGACGGTTCGGTTGAATCACAAGCTTTCTTCCTCAGTTCCTTAATCATGCATTTGCTGCCCTATTTCTTGTGGTATTGATACTGCAAGTTCCACTGGTTTTAGTACTGTCTTTAGAAACAAACAAATCTTTCTCAGAAAATATTGAGTCACTAAATGGACTAAGATCATCTTCTTTGAAATAAATAGCCTTTTTATTATTAAGTTTGTAGCCTACTAAAAATTCCTGAACATCAGCACGTTCAGCTTATATAAAACCTGCTGCATGCAACTCGCTAATCACCGCCAATGTTACAATCTTGCTGCTCCATTTGAGCAGCCTCTAACTTTTCCATATGAAAGACACAGGTTTAATTTTATAATTTTATATTTGAATTTAGCCTTTTCATAACCTGTGTTGTATTCCCTCTCTCCCTATTAATATTTCATTCACATTCTTAACTCAGAGTCAGATGCACATCTGGAAAACCAAAAAAATTCCTGTTACGAGTAAGTGACGGCTTCAAGAAATGGTCAGATTAGATTTCTCACAGTAGAGAGATCACATTCTAATTGCTTTCTTGTTATCTTTTCACGTGTCTATGATAACAGTGTGCTCAAGAAAAAGTACAGTAAGAATAAATTATAATTGTAATATATCCCAAATGCTTTCTGTTTGCAGTGTTTCTAAATAGAATGTACTGTAACTGTGTTTAGCATCCGCTCAGTCTTCAAACTTAGGAGGGTTCTTTAGGAAAAAGTTAAAATAAAAATTAAAAGCTATATCTGAATTCAGAGTCATAACAGGTTTGTATTAATTTATTTCAGACATATTTACTCTAGCCTTTAATGATGTTCTCTTGAACTCTGTCATGTAAAATGAAATATTAAGGCCCAGGTTATACTGGTGATGGAGATTGCTTTAGAGAAGGTAGGAGGGCAGAGCAGAAGGTTGGAAGAGAGGGGAGGATTAAGAGCAAATGAAAATGTCAGTATGCTCTAACAAAGAACTCATTTTTTTCCCTCAGTCACATTTTGATGTTTTTTTCTTCACTTATAGGCAAACGTACAAATGTCTACCACAAGACTAAAGTGTGATATGTTATGTTTTTTACCATAAGCACCCATAAAATGAGCTCCATTGCAGACAGGTATGTTAACAGACATGGAGAGTTTTGGGATAATTACTGTACAGTTGGTTCTTTAATAGTCTTTTTTGTATAGTTAATGGATTTAGATGTTAACCTATGCAAAAATTAAAGATTGAGGTTTTGGTTATTTTTAACAAAGTTTATTTGGTAGTTGTTAGATGTGTCATTCTGTAGTCACTGGAAATAGTGATTTCACTTGCTTGAGGTTAATCTTAAAAATGCATTACTTGTTTTCAGCCATGGAACAACATCTGTTCAAGTTGAGCTGATTTTTAATGTTTACTTGAACTTTTAATTTTTTTAGTACTTCAGTTTTTGATTAATAAGAGCAAATACATTTAAATGATTCGTGTTACTGTAGATGATAGTAAAGTGACCTGCTAACCTATTTCAAGGGAAAAGTAATGGATGAGGTATGTTTTCAACTTGATGCCTTGAGCTGCACTGTCTTAGCAGCTTAGGTGAACATCTTAATATCCTGTATACTTAATATCCTGTATATTATCACTCTTGAGACTTTGGGAAATGAAACTTGCATCTAATCTATGTCAAGTTAAACACAATTGAAAAAAATAAACATAAAAGCAAAGGGTAAAACCTCTGTAATGCTTGTCTAACTTGTCAGTTCTAGTGAAATTTTGTGGCATCTCACTGAAACTTCAGCCTTTTAAATATAGGAATTGCTTCTAAAAGCTTGATGTTTATGTAGTAGCATACAAAATAGTAACTGCCTAACATCACTACTTACCATAATGTACAGTACAATTGCCTGATAGTTTGTAAATCAGAGGTGAGCTAAGCATTTTGAAAAGGTTACTTGGCTTAAGGTAAGGAAACTAGGATAAGGCATTTCAGGGTAGACACACAGAGGTCAGCATGGACAGCACTAAATAGACTAAAAGCAGGGAGAAGTTAGAGAAATAACATATGAAAGTCCATTATACAGCAGTTTTGGAAATCAGATGAACAGTTTTTACTTGACTTTGAAAGCAACAAGAAGTGAAACAAAGTAATTGTATGAAGGATACTGAGGCATCTTAAAAGGAAAACTAATGCTTATTTTGGTATTTTAACATCTCTTTAGCAGTAGATGGACAGTTGTGAAGCTAAGAAAGTTATTACTTATTGAGGAAGCAAATATTATGAGTACTTACTGTTAAACATTAATATTAATTGTGTATTTATGAAATTATATATGTGAATGAAGTATAGCATATTCCTTAGGTCTCTTCCAATAATAATGTTTCAGAAATTCTGAAAAATACATTTTTTCAGTAATTGGAATAGAAATTGCTAGTAAGTAAAAATAAATTACATATGTCCTCACCCATGTTTTCAAAAGGATGAGGTAATGCAAGTAATCAAGAGGACAGAAAACCAAATTTAAGCATTGTTCAGTTAAGTATTTGTATAGGGGTGTAAGTTCTTTTGAGAAGCAGTCCAAGAATCCTTTGAGTTCTGTCAGAAATACAAGGCTTTTTTTCTTTTTCTTTTTCATTAGCAAGCAGAACATAAAAGACTTAGCTTCAGGTTACTGATGATGGTCCTTATGAGAGATCACAGTAAAAGTTCCTTGCTTTCTTGATGTAACCGAGATGATGATCCCCTTTCCCCTTTTTTCTTCTTTTTGATTAGACTTCAAAGGAGAGGAATTTCCACTCCAACATTTATTTCTTTTTGTTTCTTTCAGAAATGATGGAAGCATTTTTGATGGGCTGGTGGAAGAAGATGACAAAGATAAAGCAAAAAGGTAAATTTCAGAGTTATTTAAAGCTAAGAATTGTCCTATACTTGTATGCTTTAACTTACCTGTGTGATTTCTAAACAATGAAAGGTTACTCTTCAAATAAATGTATTAGTCAATAGCATTCCTTCTATTGTAATTTTTCAGATCTATTGTATATCTGTAATCGTGGTTCAATAATTTGCGTTTGTAAAAAGGTACTTCATTCCAAAGCCTTTGCTGCACTGCTCCTTGAGGAGGAAGCCATTCTTCAAAAATAGTGTCTGAGATATGGAGTAGGTGTTCTTGTGACAGTTATCACAGCAGAAATTCTTAAGGGGCTGTTTGCATCAGGAGCCTGGCACTAGTATGCAGTTTATAAGAAAGTCTCATAGTTTTTATAAAACATTTTCTGATTTGCTTTTCAGAGTGTCTAGAAACAAGTCCGAAAAGAAACGTCGAGATCAGTTTAATGTACTTATCAAAGAGTTGGGTTCCATGCTTCCAGGTAATGCTCGGAAGATGGATAAATCCACTGTGCTGCAGAAGAGCATTGACTTTTTACGGAAGCACAAAGGTAACAAGAAATGTTATTTATAAGTTCTTAGTTTTTAAAGTGATACTCAATTATAACATAAAATATTAAAAATTTTGCAGCTTCTGTAAGAATTTGTCAAAAAAATGTGAAACGCTCCTGGAGAAAGATATTCTTAAAATCATCTAGGTAGCAGAGATGTAGCTATGCTTCTGCTAATACTTAATAAAAGCCATCTCTATTTGTTTTGCTCATAGTTGTCAATGAAATCTGTTTCACAAAGAGAAGATTTATTTTTGAAATAACCTCAAAGGTTTTTTTTGTTCTGGACAGACACTGGTCCAAATCGTTAAAGTTTTGCTTCACAAGAAAACTGCTGATCCATTCCAGTGGAAGTACTTGGTGGAAATGATTATTTGATTATTTAGATAAGCCTGGATTGAACAGTTGGTTCGTCTCTCCAGGTTCTACATGAAGCAAGATAAATCACTGAAAAGCTACTCCAAGAGAACGAACTTAGTGCTCCTTCTTGTCATGTCAAGTGCCTACACAACTGGCTGCTTAAACAAATGTGATAAGGCAATAGGGTATTTGTGGTTTCCTGCAATGTTTCTGGGTTGGTTGCTTGACAAGAGAAAGTGAAATACAGGGGCATAGACACCAGAACTATGGGCATTTTGGCTTTTTTGTTTTCCTTTTAGCTAGCAAAAAATGACAGAAAGATCTAGAAATACTTTTAGCTAAAATTCTGAAGTTTTAAAATGTACCCGTGGATGTATAAGTTGCTGAGTGTATGTGTATGTGTTGTTCTTTAAAGGTCATGTGAAATGTCAGAAAGATCAATGTCCTTGAACATCCTTGCTATGCTTTGTTCCTCTGGATGTTTGCATCAGCTGATGGTGGGATATACCCAGATATTTTGTACTGAAGTTTGTTACAGGCTGTTACTTCTGTCATAAAAAGAATTCTTCCACCAAGTGTATGCTTGTTTGTGGCTGTTAGATATATGAAATACATGTAGAAAGTCCCTGTTCCTGCTCCTACACTTATTCTTAATATAGCACCTTGTGGTTCACACTACCAAAAATAAGATGAAAACTGAAGAAAGTGGACTTTTTTGCTAATTGAGTAATTTCTTGGAATGCATACTAAGTAGAGAGCAGTAGGGTCAAAAGAAGTAACTATCAGCTTATAAAATAAGTAAAGCTGTTAAGTGGATTAATAGTTACGTTATTATCAATTGTCAGTGTGTCAGTTTAAGGTATGAGAAATGTTTTTCCATGCTCAGCACATCTCTTCCATTAGTGTTATGTTTCCAGTAACACAAAATGTATGCTGAATATTGCTATTAAAATTGTAAACATAACTTAAATGAAAAAGGAAGGGGTTATAATTTGTATCAGAATTCATAGCTTTGAGGTTTTTTTCCCAATCAAATACTGATTTTGCTGTTTTAATTTTCTGAGATACATGTGTCTCATAACAAAAAGAAAAGCAGTATGAGGGCTCCTCTTCTATAAAATTCAGTTCTTTAGCTTTTAAGATAAGGCCATTGTGAAGATCAGTTCTGTTTCAAAATTATTTTGTCTTGTATAGGTAATTCCTGACAAAAAATATAGACTGCAGAAAAAATGTGTTAGCCAGCCAGTAGCACCAGTCATATTTTTTTCTTCAAAGTGCTTTCTGAGATTTTTTTTTTAATAAAGATGCAAAAGTAATCTCTGAAGATGGTTGCCTTTAAGGGCATGGCACTTTTGTCCTTCACTTGGTGTGACAGAATGCAGCTCTGTGTGACTGCACATATCATATAAGGTTCTCTAAAGCTCTGGCTGCCAATGCTTACTAGCATTGCTGTGTAGTGTTTTACATTAAAAAGCTTTTGGACAAAGTGTTGGCAAAGTTCAGAAGAATATTTTATCTCCTGAAGTGCTTGGGTATGTTATGATAAAGCCAAATGACGTAGCAATAAATGGATTGTTGATCACTGAGTGCAGCTTTATGGTTGAAATCCTACTGTGTCCAACCATCAAGATTTAACTGCATTGCTTCTGGTTCTTTCTGGACCATTTCCACACTATCCAATCTTGGTACTCTGGCACCAGCTCCAGATGAACTGTGTGAGATGTGGATTCTGTTTCTCACTGGGAAAATACAGGAGGCTACACACACTGAAATTGTATCACTGGGAGCTTCTCCTTGACCAATACTGCCTGTCATCTTTCTTTGAATTTGTAAACAGTAATTTTTATAAAATTAGTAAATACTGAGGAATTCAGCTGCAGATAGAATAATTGCAGGTACTAGACTGATACTCCTACGGCCCACAGAGAAGTAGTACAGGCTAGCAATTTCTGTTGAGAAATCTCAACAGTGCTGGTGCAGAGTTACTTGAGATACAGAACTTGAAGACTGAAGTTTAATTTACAAGTTTAGTTATGCTCCTCTTTCTGCTACCTAGCTCAGGAATGCGGCTATAGTGCCATTTATCATCTATGAGTGCAACCTTCTGACAGAACTAAGCATTTCTCTGAAGGTACCAAGTGAAACAGGTTCTTTCAGTTACTTTGGCTCTGTTTGCTTGTATCATACCTGCTCTAATGATGAAAAATGTAAAGGAACACCTGCACTTGTGGCATTTCAGAATGGTTTGTTAAAGGCACAAACTTCAGCTTTCATTTAGCATAAATCCATTCTAATTTAAAAGACAGTCTTTTTAATTCCAAAGTAGGATTGTTATAAGGGCTAGAATGAGCCAGTGAATCAGACTTTTCCAGTTGAAAGTGAAGATTATCTGTGTTCTGTGGAATGAATGCACTAAGTTTCTGGAAATTTGCCTCGACTTTGGTGGCGGAGCTTTTCATTTTTGTGTCCTTTGACTTGCTCCTCAGTGTTCAGTATCTTTGTACTGATTGAAAAGCTACATTTGGGGTTATGCTTAGGTTTCTATTCTTCAGCCCACTCTTTCTCCTTTCTGCTACCATTTCAAAACAGATTGGAAGAGCCTGATGAATTTATGTTTTGTGAGATATGGTAATTGGAAAGTCTTATTTGTTGGTTTTTTTTTCACCTCTTCTTGCAGCTTTCCACTTTTGGCCAGTTTCTTGCATGACAGTTGCTGTTGTTTGCTGTTCTCTTAGTTGTGTCTGAAGCTCTTTTGTAAAGTTTTCCCCCTTGACTGTGGTAAACAAAATTAGAAACTGCTCCAGCCCTTTGCTTAATTAACTCAATTCCAGGTTTTCTGGCTCTTTAAGCCATCTGAACTAAGGCTCTAGATTATGATCTTTGTAAAGATTTGTCCTTTAAAAATCAAAAACCTTAAAGAGTTAGTTTGATTATTTTTATTTGCCTAAATACTTGATTGCTTGTCCAGGATTGTTCTTAAAACCAGCACTTGATGCCCTTGTTATTCATCAAAACTGAAGCACCATGAAGTCTTGCTTGTTGTTTCATCAACAAGTTGATAAGGAAGCATCACTTTCAGAACCCAGGGTCAGGCTTTGCTGAGCAGCTGTTGATTCTCCCACCTCTATACGGAAGTTAATCTCTGTATTTCTCAACTCCTGCAGAAATCTGCTTAAGATTCATTTGCATCTGAATTCATCTGTGTGTTTGTAACAGGCAGGAATTCTAGAGTGGAGTCTGACATAGAGCACTTAACAGTCTCTTGAAAAACTACTCTTTTTGAAGTGTAACCAGGAAAGAGCAGGAAGAGGAGAAAGGACAAAGACAATTTTTTGTACAAGGGTTAGAATGACAAGGATTTGCCAGGATACTTGAACATTAGTCATTTTAATGACATAAACAGATCAGGAATTTTGGCTTTCTAAATCTTTATAAACAACACTCTTAGTAAAACATTTTATTATATTCTCAGAGGAAAGAGTAACATTTTTTCATTATCGAAGTCCATTACTTCAGTATTACCTTGAAGTCTGACAGGACTGTAGCTCAAACTACAGTTGAAGGAAAGAGAAGACAAATTTAATTATTGCACAGGTGAAGACATTTATTTTCTCTTTAAGGAGCGATATCTTTATGTAATGAATGATCAACAGAGAACTTTCTGCTGTTTTTTAACTGTGTATATGTAGCTTAGGGGAAAGATGGGTTTTGGAAGTATTAACCTTACACTGTCTATGTGTTTGCTTGTAGAAATTACTGCACAATCAGATGCCAGTGAAATTCGACAGGACTGGAAACCAACATTCCTTAGTAATGAAGAGTTCACACAGTTAATGTTAGAGGTATACTTTTTCTGTTTTTCTGGGAGTAGAATAATTCCTCACCAGGAGTCATTCCATTATGAAATTTTTCAGTTTAATGACATACCTTTTTATTCTCATATTTGAGTTGTAACTATATGTTTTCATGAAGATAAATCATCAAAATACCTATGTATTTAGTTTCAGAATTTTATTTCAAAAAAGCTTCTTTGAACTACATTTTCAATTAAATTAACATAGTAAGAGAGCAAGTCAGTAAATGAACGTGTTTATTGTCCAAGTGGATATTTTAAATTATCAGCTTAAGGAAGGTTACTAGAGAAAGAACTACTATGCATAAATTAAAATCCTAATTATGAAAAAGGCATAACATATCTGTGTAACTTGTGAGCAATAAGTAAGTATTTAATTTCTTTACTTGCTATGCTTTCCAAAACTGGTGTGAGAGCATTATTTTGCTGAAGATTACATGAATAGCTGCAAAACTACCAGAAAGAAACTTCAAGTATAAGCTAGTGTTTCATTGAAAATGAACATAAGTCATTTATATCTTGTTAGTGAAACAATTTTTAATTACAGTTCAGTGAAAAATATTACAAATTAAGAAACACTTTTTTATTTTCATTCCATAGTTAAGCCTTTGCTTTGATGCACAGATACAAAAAAGTTCTAGGTTTTGGTATTTAATTTTTTTTAAAATCCTGATATAAGAATTTTTTTCAAAGACATGAGCTTTAAAATTTTTTGTTTAGAAATACATTTCTGGCATGCTTTTGTTGGTAGCTTTCTACTGAAATGTTGTGTTGTATTCAGAGGAAAGAAATTTGAGTTCAGTAGAAGATAAGGCAGTCAGAACTGTTTCACAGGTTTCAAGTCTTAAATCTCACTGCAAGCTTCTTTCTTTGAGATTGGAAATATTGAGATTTTTAAATATTAAATTCATTGATTTGGCTGGGTCTTTTACTTGTTTTTCTCATAGTTTTCCCACATCTTGCTTTTGTCTCTAGCTCATTTTTATGAGCTGAGGTCTAAAATGGTGACAATTAAAAATAACAGGCAGGCAGAGTGGGAGTTGGGGAAAACATATCTGTCTATATATGTCCTTGCTTCTGAAACCACAGATTATTTAACAACAGAACAGTATGGAAATTGTAATGCTTTTGGTAAAAACAAGATCAGGGATTTTTTAGTAGGGAAAGATGTTCCCATTTCTGTAATAAACTAAAGTAAAATTGGTCTGTATTATTTTCTGTATTGACTGTAGCATAAAATTTTTAATATGCTCTATTTCTTTTTTATTTAACTACCTGTTATGTTTAATTTCAGGCTCTTGATGGTTTTTTTTTAGCAATTATGACAGATGGAAATATAATATATGTATCTGAAAGTGTAACTCCCTTACTTGAACATTTGCCAGTAAGTAACAAATTGCTTTCAGTAAACGTATCAGTTTGTCTGTGATTGACTGGTGTTCTAATAGGAGTACAAATTAATTGTTGGCCTTTTTGGCATTGTAGGACACATGTATGCTTTGTTTTAATGTTTCTGGTTTTTGTTCAGCACAACTGCTTTCTACTGGTCTGTCTTCTATATTAAACATTTCCTTTGGAAATGCAGAATGCAGTCAGCACTGTTAGAAAGGATTATGAAGTGCCTACCATCAATTGCAGTGTAACTGAAGTAACACAGTTGATTGCAGGAGACCCTTTAGAGTTCACAGCCTCTACTTGAGTCAAAAGAATGTTATGAAAGATCTAAAAAATTGAATTTTTAAAACTAGTTTTTTACTTCTTTCTTGACAAAGCACTCTGATAAATACATTGCTTGCTGGTTCTGCTTTTTAAGTTCAATGTATACTTTTGTTTTTTTCATACTCACCTTTAATCTGGGTGGTATTGCTCACTGGTACATGCAACATTCTGGTTTTTAAAGTTACCTTTGAATAATGTTATTCTGAAGTGAGGTAAATTAATTAGTGCAAATAATTGATGAGTAAAATTGAGTGCTTTTCTAGAAGAGAAGGACAAATTCTCTTTGAAGCCTAGTTGTCTTACTGTAGTAGGAGACAAAATAAATTCTCTTAAGGTATGCATGATAACAGTCTGAAAATTTTTAAAATTATGCAGGTGATTTTTATTTTTTCTTCTAGTAGAATTTGCCAGGTTCTCAGAAGCACATTTGTTCTTGGCTTTTAGGTGTGATTTATAAATTCTAAACATACTTTTAATGATTTCTCTATTTTGAACACTTAGCCGAAGGTATTTATGCGTATAAGTTGTTCAGTTTCACTGCATCCATCTCAGATATTTGCAGTTCTGTGTACATAGCTGTAGAACTGATTATAAAATTAACTGGCAATTCATCCTCATCCAGCAGCACGCTCATCACCCCTCAGAGGGAGGCAATTGGAAGGGTAGAAGTGAGAAAACTCATAGGCTGAGATTAAGACAGTTTCATAGGTAAAGTAGAAGCCATGTATGCAAGCAAATCAAAGCAAGGAATTTACCACTTCCCATGTGGCTGGCATATCAGAGTGAGGTTTTTTCTTTGCAAAATATTAGTATGAATTCCAGCAGGTGGCTTTGTTGAGTCAGTAATAAACCATGGAATAGTTTTGCATTAAAATAGTAGGCTCTGTGACATTGTGCATCTTGAATTAATGCTTATTAAATCTTTTTCTTCCAGTCTGATCTTGTGGATCAGAGTGTATTTAATTTTATCCCAGAGGGGGAACATTCAGAAATTTATAAAATATTGTCTTCTCATCTGCTGGAAAGTGATTCCTTGACACCGGAATACTTAAAATGTAAGTAGTTATTTTGGGCTAACCCCTGTAGGCAGCTCAGCCCCACACAGCCACTCACTCACTCCTCTCAGTTGGATGGGCAAAGAATCAGAAGAGTAAAAGTGAGCAAACTTGTGGGTTGTGATAAAGACAGATTAACAAGTGAAGGCAAAAGCTGTCTGCACAAGCAAAGCAAAACAAGGAATTAGTTTGTTCTGTCTGGGTGGGCAGTTATTCAGCCATCTCTAGGAAAGCAGAGCTATCGTATACGATTATTTGGGAAGACAAGTGCCATAAACCCGGATGTCTCCCCCTTCTTCCTTTCTCAGCTTTTATTCCTGAGCACAATGCCATACAGGGATATTCCCTAGTTCAGCTCTCCCTGCTGTGTCCCCTCCCAGCTGCTTGTGCACCCCCAGCCTCCCCACAAGCAGAGCAGAGTGAGATAAAGAGAAGGCCTTTACCCTGTTTAAAGTGCTACTGATCAATAATGGACACATCCTTGTGTTAGCAGCACTGTTCTAGTCAAAATCCAAAACAGAGCACCATGTGAGCTGCTGTGGAGAAAATTAACCCTATCCCAGATAAAGCCAGTACAGTAGTTGTGTTAAAACTATCTACTTGGAATTCTACATGATCAATTTTTCCAGTGTTATTTAAGCAGAGATGTATACTTCAGCCCTGAAGAACAGAAGTGTTACTTTGTGTCACTCCTGCTCCAGAGCAGAATTTTCAAAGTTACATTGCCTTTCAGTCTATAACTTTCCTGTGTATTAGAGGTGTTCATATTGTTTGTAGAGCTTCTATTTAGACAGTTTTAGCAGTTGGCAAATATAAATACATAGCAGCCTAATGAGATTTAGGAGCATGTGCTTTAGTGAGCTTAAGTTCAGGGCATTTTCTTTAATACGGCTCTAGTTCTCAGAGGTTTTCATGTCACTGGTATGTAAACCCTTCATGCACAAAATTTAAGGAGTTCTTTAGATTAGTTACTGTCATGCTGGTTAAAAGCAGACACTGCCTATGCTTTAAAATTTTAGCCTTCATATTTTTCAAATCCTGTACGCATTAGTGAATAACTCTAAACTCCACATAAAGTTAACTGTCTTCACATTTTAATTACACAAAAAAATCCCTCTAGTTCTGAGATTCAAGGACACCCTACAGCCTCAGGCCCTAAAAGTATAAACAAAAGTGAATTGAGGGGGAGAGCAAACTGGGGATGTATGACTTCATTACCTGAAGCTGTAATTGGAGGATTAACCCCTGATATGTAAATGGACCAAATTTATATCTGTCTGAAAAACTTGTGAATATCATCCATCTTGGGTGTATCCTCTGGAAGGCTTCTGACTGCCCAAGGTGTGCCTGTTTGAAGGCCTTTAATAAATACCCACCTTATTCTCCTCATCTTGTCTAGCCTCTGTTCTAGGTAGCCACTCCAAGGTATCACTGTGGCCAGCTGTAATCACTACACTTACAGTATTTCAATATGTATTCAGCTTAATTATTCCTGCTTCCAGTTTCATGTTGCCTCTGTGCTTCATCAAGCATACAGCCTATTACTTTGTTTTTTCTTTTCTAGCAAAAAATCAGCTAGAGTTCTGTTGCCATATGCTGCGAGGAACAATAGATCCAAAAGAGCAACCTACATATGAATACGTAAAATTTATAGGAAATTTCAAGTGTTTGAATCATGGTAAGTAATTTCAGCAATGCTGGAATAGAATATTTAGGCAGCTCCACAGCTAAACTGTCTTGGGACTGTGGTGCAAAATGCAGGTGAACTAAAATCAGGCTTTCAAAAGAAGATCTTGAAGCAGTTTTATCACTTCCATCTTGGTATAATGGAAAAGAAGAAAAACTGCCTATCAGGTATTACAGATCTGTATATTTGAATGCAAAATGTAGTAATTATGCTCAGTGCTTTCAATTAAAGAAAAGTAGTGTTTAAAAGAATGTAAGAGAAATTTAAGCAGGTGTCTACTTGAAGATTAGTGGTACTGAGTATCTGCAGTTCTCATTACACAGGCAACTGGGAAGGAAAGTGTAGATTTTCCCCCCATTTCAGTTCTTTTAGCTTTCACTTGACAGGAGTTACCATTCAGCTAAGTGTGTGGGCTGTACAGTTTTCCACACTGAGTTCCTACTCCTTTCCATTGAAATTATTTTTATTAGCTGTGTATAGTGTTCTTCCTCTCTACTGCATCTCTAATCTGTCTGGCCAGGCTGTGCTGACTATTTACTTGAAAGCCTGTTTAGTTGTCCAAGTGGGTTCTGCAGTGTGATCAGTAAGTAAATTCTTAGAATGCTCACCCAAAAATATTATGTAAAAAACAATATGTTGTAAATAAATCCAGGGGGAGGTTATCTGATACCAGTATTTCTCTCACAGAATGGGAAGAGGTTGAGTCCTAATGCAAATGCAGTTATGTAATATTATACGAAAGGCTAGAGAAAATCCTGAAAAGGCCAAATATCATGCTAATCTTGGAATGAGGAGTTGGGGAGCTGAGATCTATTGGTTGCAATTCAATATTTGGAAATACTCTGGAACAAATAATTAAACTATATATGAGTTTCGGGAAGTTAGCAGGGAATTGAATGGCAACCATTGGGGATTTTTCAGGTAGAAATAGCATCAAATCAGTTCAGCTTCCTCTACCAAAAACTAGCACACTGTGTGGTTAAGAGGATAAAGCACAAATAAATAATGGATTTTTAATCTTTTTGTCAGCATATTCTGTTCTCACAAATGCGTAAGGGAAGCACATGTTAATTGAAATTGCTGGAGAGTAGCTGCAGAAACTGGTTGGGAAGATTACCAGTGTTCACCATCAAAGTGCAATTTTAATTGGCAACTTCTGGATTTGATCAGTATTTTCATTAATGTTATGAACAATGGAATATAGTTTGCAGTTATGAAATAATCCTTTATAAACAAGAGTAGAATTCATCCCCAAATTTAGAATTTTTTTTTTTTTTGCTAAAACCCCAGCAAAATTGACTAAGAAAAAGTGCAAGTTACTACATATAGGAGTATCAAACTATATGAACAGGGATGGTTACAGCCAGCTACATAGCAGTCCTTTAAGACAAGAAGTTACTGTGGTATGTAAGCTGAACAATACCAAATCACCTTGACTAGCCACCAAGCTGGGAAAATGTAAAGGCCTTTCTAAAATATAGTCTAAATCCTATGAAATAATCCCACTGCACTTGTCAGCACTTGCATGTCTTCATCCAGTTTTTGATACTTACTTGTCAGAAGTAAAGAAGTTGGAGAGTTTAGAATAGAGCAACAAGAGCACAAAATAGTTTATAAATGTAACTTGCAAGGCAAGATAAATTGAAGAACAAAGGACAAGGGCTAAGATAAATACTGAAGAAACTGCCTATTTTCTTTCTGAGGTGAAGTGCAAAGAGCTGTAAAGTGAAATGACATAAAGAAGCTTCAGTAGGAGTTCTAATTTAGAGCTGAATTAAAACCAGTCAGACTTTGAAAAGCCTCACAGTGTTTTGAAATCACCGTCTCTAGACCATAGTAAAAATAAACTAAATTGGTAACTGCTGGAAGTGAAAGATAAGATTAATCTGTTTTGAGGTCTAGTCTGTCCCTTGCCTCCTTTTGATTCTATCACTGTGATTCTGTAAGTGGTGTTTGTTTTTGGCTCAGTATCCTGATTCTTCCACTTCCATAGTTGTGCCTTTGAATCTTCTGTCCCTTGGTATGTCTTCAGCATGTGTTGCTTAAATGTGATGGAAGTCTAGAAAATAAATACTTACTTCAGAGTTCGAAAGAAAAAGATAACAAAACCTGATACAAAAGATAAAATTTAAAGATATTTCTGAAAAAAGTGTAATTCAGTTACTAAGGATTAGAACTTTAACTAGTTCCTTAAAAGTGCTTTGTCAGTAATAATATCATATTAATTGTAGTTCTAGTTGTTTGAGAAAGTTCCTTGATGGCCATGTTCCCATTGCTACTGTGTAACCACTGCTACGACTATGGTACTATTCCTGTGCATATAAGAGTAGATGTGTAGTATTTTTCTTAATGCCTGTTAAGTTACAAGCAAACCACAGATAAATATTGGGCCACTTGTTTTCTGATAATCCTGCCATTTTCCTCCAAATCTAAATTGTCAACTGTGTTGTCATCTCCTCTGTCTGCTTTCAGTTCCCAACTCAGCGCACAATGGTTTTGAAGGAACTATTCAGAGATCACACCGGCCTTCATATGAAGAGAAAGTTTGCTTTGTAGCCACAGTTAGATTAGCTACACCTCAGTTTATCAAGGTATGTATAAAAGAAATCATTTTTATATTATTCTTAAATGGACTCTGAATGGGGAAACTTCAGAGGGAATGTGCACAACATAAAAAATATTAATGAAAAACATGAGGAATTCTATGATATGAAACTGAAAGTGACTGTTTCTTACTTCAAATAAGACGTTTTATGCAAGGTATCAAACAAAGTCATGGTGAACACTAATTTTCAATAGTAAAAAAAGAGAAATATGCTAGAAATAAATTTCAAAGAAGTCTACAGGAATATAAATTAGCAAGATGAACTTAAATAATATGAAAGATTGCATTGAGATTCTACTTTCACTGGACAAGTGATTGATTTTAGTTGAAACTTGGATGTGAATTTTTTGTTGCTGGCAGTCTTTCTGCAGTTTGACACAGAAGTAAATCTTGGAGGGCTTAATGAAAGCTTACGTTACTTGTCAGTAGTGAAGAGTTGGGTTTGAATAATAGAAGTCTTAAGTTTCAGTGTAGTTATTCAGTAACTTAGTGGTTTTAACCTAACATTTTGCTTAGCTGCTTATCTACAACACAGAAGTGTCTTTCTAAGTTTAGAATCGAATGCATATGATATTTGTAGTTCAGTAAGTGTAGTTCTGTTTCTCTCCAAAACCAGTCAAAATAAATACTCAAGGTACAGTACAGTATAATCTGTGATTGTGATTTTGATTATATGTTTCATACAAATATGTGAATCAAGGTTCAGGGTAGTCTGCTATCTAATGTTTGTTATTGCAATTCAGCTGTAAGGTAATGCCATGAAATGTATGTGGCCCAATGTTAAGCTATTGTCTGAACATTTAACATTCAGCCTCTTAAGTGTAGAGCACTGATGTCTTAAGCTGAAGACTGTTTGTGGTAGCTTCTGAAGACTTAGTTTATACACTTTGCACTTCATAAGCATAGTAGGGAGCCTTTGGAGAAATCATATAAACTTCTTCAGTCTGTCAGGCTGAATAGGAATTTTGTCTCTCCAGACTCCATACCAGAGAAAACTTATTTTTTCTGAAGCTATGGAAATCTTTCATCTGACACTTTTCCTCCCATGCAGGTCTAAAAAAATATTCTTACTGTTATGCCTACAGTTGGTAAAGATGCTATATGTGGGATTTTTGCTTCATGAAATAGCTGTGGAAAAAAGACCAATCTGACACGTGCAATTGCTTTTGTCTTTTAAAGTCTGACAGTTCATAGTAAAACTTCTGAGTTTCGTACTTCTGGAAGCTGAGGAATATCCATTTATGACCTTCAAGTATCTCAGTCTCCTCCAGGCTGAAGTCTTACAGATTATACAATGGCCAAAGTTTCATTCCTGTACCTGAACCTCTGAGCCCTTAGGAAGGCCAAAGGAAGCTTCCATGTTACAAAAGTTCTAAGATCCTCCTGTGACTTTCAACTGATGCTGTTTATTTGGGAAATCTTTTGAAGAAGCCTTACATTAAAGACTTACTCTGGCAATACATGTTTATACTTGTGACACCTTCTGTTATTATTGAGGCTGGCATTGGCTAGACTTTAGCAAATGAGTGTATGTCAGGAATTCTACTATCCCAGTACTTCACTAACAAATGTGTGATGCAGCCAGTAAGGAGATGTGTGTTTCAGTCCTTGTCTTATTTAAGGTAGAACCTTCCTGCTCATCTGTCACTTATTCTCTTTCTTTCAGTTGATATATGGTTCTGGATTTTTTTTCCCCCTCAAATGTAATTTCTCAAGATATGCAATGCTTTTTGTACCTTTATCACACTTTTATTTTATGCATACGACCATACCACTTTTGCAACAAAACATGTCACAGATTTTGCTCCCTACTGAAGGCATTTGGTTGTATACATTCTTTAAAACATTGCTTTTGCATTTTGGCTAGTTGATGATTGCATGCTAACAAGAGGGCAGGATTAATCCAGCTGAAAGGATTCTACAGAATACTTTTTGTTACAAATGAAAGTCCTTTCTTTTCTAGATGCCTTGTTGACAACTTCAACAAGACGCCTTGTTGAACAAGCTGGCTTCTGCCCAGGGGTATTTTACAGTGGAATATATGCAAATCATTAATATAAATGCATTGAGTAATTGGATACTAACCTGCTGCCATTTCCTCTCTAACCATGATGTTTTTACTGTGGTTTTACTGCCTGCACTTCAGTGATTTTTACTTTTGTTTTGACTTATGCCAAAATAATTAGATCAAAAGAGACAACAAATCAAAAGTGTATCTCGAGGATATGCTCTTGCTCTGTCATTTCTCTTACTTTGAGTGGTGCTTTATTAAATGCTGTAATTTTAGAAAGGTAGATGAGCTTTGGGTTCTGGGGGTAGTTTCAGGTTTAAAGCTTAAGTCTTGCTGACTGGAGTTCCCATCAAGAGTCATAAATTTGTGCCCAGAGTTGTTTAGTTCATTGCCTCCATCTAATTCATCCATCATTCTATCATTTTCTAAGTAATTGTCTTTAGATTTTGCAGTAATGAAGATGAGAAAAAAGATTGTCTAGATATGGTCACTTTTTTCTTTCACAGAAAGAAAACTTAGATCTGTTTAAAAAACTGCAGAGTATCCAGTTAAACTCTTCCGATTGTAACCTGAAAGAATGAAAAGATAGGTGGTCACTCTGTTGGCCTTCTACTTTGTTGGCCTGTACTTTTCTGCAGAACTGCTTTAGTTACAGATGTTTGCAGGGCAGCAGTGTGCTTGTCTGTCCCCATTTGTGAGAATTCTGCCAGTGTAGCAGCATCTTCCACATTTCAGTCATTAGGAAACTCATGTACCTGATCATCAATAGATTCCAGTGTGTTCCTGGCACTGGGAATACCATTGCAAACTCCTACAAATGGCACATATGTGCAGGTGTCCAAAAAAGAAAATATTTACTTATCTCTAATTTTAATGTAATTCTTTGAGGGATGTATTTGTATGCATGTATTCCATCATCCATCTTCCTTCTTGTAAGTACTAGAGGAATTTGCAAAAGAATTGGCTGGCTTGGGGTGCGTGGTGTTGTGACTGTCCCTGCATATGAGGCACAATACTCAGCGAGGCATCTTTGCCTTTCTCAAAGGGGACAGTAGAAGTTTACCGACATGCTCTGAATACATCAGAGTGGAATACATTTAGAATTATGTGCAGAATACCTTAAGGTTTTGTTGTAACGGAAATACAGCCATTCATTTACTTTTCATGAGTTCTAAACATTATTAGTAGTTATTTGTAGTACATGTCTGTGCACTCAAAGAGATGTAGAGTACTTTGCTTTGTGTTCACTAAAGGAAAGAATTGTATTCCTAAACTCAGAGTAATGCGACCATCTTACTAATGTTGGGTTTTACCCCTCATAAACACAGACTATAAACAGACTGTCTGGTGGGGATTTTCCTCTCTTCTTTTGCGTGTTACAATTTAAAGGCATAGCTGCAGGAACTGTGGATTTCTGCTTGTACTGCTGTGTTTGTAGAAGCTAAGTTTATCTCATGACTTGGTTAGTCCATTGAAATCAACTGAACATCAGCTTGACATAGTGTAGATTGGATTCTACCTCAGTACTGTGCATCTAAACAAGCAAAACCAATGAAGCTGTGTAAGAATAACAATATAACTATTGTGGAATTATCTACTAACTTTAGCTATGTCTGAATTTTGACAGAGCTTAGGTGCAAGAATAGAGCAGTTTTAAGGGATTTTTTTTTCCTTTTTAGGAAATGTGCACAGTTGAAGAGCCCAACGAAGAGTTCACATCTAGACACAGCTTGGAATGGAAGTTCCTTTTCTTGGATCACAGGTGCATTCACTTCTGTGTAGTAGCAATAGCAGCTGAATCAGTGGTGGCTGTAGTGTTTGAAGTTCACTAATCTGTATGAACTACTTAGGGCTTGTGTCGAGTTTAATTTATAAATTTTTTTTGGAGCACATACTGTAAACAAGAAAGTTTATATAATTAATTCTGGTTTGTTTCAGATTGTTTCATGTGTGTGAAAATAAAATGACACTGATTTTTTTATTAATTAGGGCACCTCCGATAATAGGTTATCTTCCATTTGAAGTTTTGGGAACATCAGGCTATGATTATTATCATGTGGATGATCTAGATAATCTGGCAAAATGTCATGAGCATTGTGAGTATAACTAAGTCACTAAAATGAGCAAGTTTGTTAAATTGTACAACTGTTCTGGTGAAACTTTGTGATATTTTGAGTGAATTATCTGTACTCCCATTCGTTTGACATTATTGTGCTGCTGTTGTGTCTTTTTTCTTTTAATACAGAACTATGAAACAGATTTAACTTGATCTCACAGTTCTGAGGTTTTGATTGTGGCAAATTGGAGTGCACAGCTCTATGACTAATACTTTTCTGCTTCTTTCAATAGCATTTAAAAGTCTTTATACTGTTTATTAAGTGCAAAAATTGGTTGAAAATTTTCAAACTTGTTCTTAGTCATTGTCTTAATACTGGATTTAGCCATGAATTTGGGCTATATGAACCTGGGAAGTAATGTTCTTTTTTACATAATTAGAGTATTTACAACCTGGCAAGACAGTAAACTTTATTCTTCATCTTTATAGTAATGCAGTATGGGAAAGGGAAGTCATGTTACTACAGATTCCTCACAAAGGGACAACAGTGGATTTGGCTGCAAACTCATTACTATATCACGTATCACCAGTGGAATTCCAGGCCAGAGTTTATTGTCTGTACACACACCGTTGTAAGGTAGGTTACTTTCTAAAGTAATTCTATAGGCATGGGGGCTATCTTGATGATATTTTGGAGGTAGAGAAATTAAAGCAGCATGAAGAATCACTAGAAAGGTTCTGTGGAAGCTTTAAAAGCAAGATGGGTTTGGGAGTTTGGTCTTTGTGCTGTACTTTTTAAATCATCCTATGATATAGTAGTCATCCCTGGTGTATTCTTCTAGTTATGCAGAAGTCAGAGCAGAAAGACGACGAGAACTTGGTATTGAGGAATCTCTTCCAGAGGTAACAGCAGATAAAGTGAGTGTTTTATATGATTTTATTTTACATCTGCAAAAATAATGCACAAGCAAATATACAGCAGCAAAAAGTGTTTAGTCCCATTTGTTCTGAAATAAAGTAATTATTTGATCTCTAGCTAACGTGACTATTGAAAATGATCAAAGAAGTCTAGAAAGAGTATTTAACTGCACTCTGCCTATAACACCCTTCTCTTTTTAGGAGTTAATGTACATATAGTTATAACATGGTAGCACCCATAAGTTTTCATTAGGATCTGATTTCTGCAGTGCTAGATTCCTAAATAAATGGTCTCCTTTACTGGAAGTACCCATAATCTGAAAAACCAAGGTCAACACACCAAGAAGGAATTCACAACAGGAAAATACGAGCTGTGTAATTGTGTGACTCTTCTTAATTGTGTCTCACTTCTTAAAAGTATAAAGAATTCATTTTGAATTAATGTGCTTGGAAGCTCAATAAGTCTTACCAGCTTGTGGAGATGATCTGACATGTTATAGTTTGAAAGTTCAGAAATGTTTACCTTTGGCAGTTTCACAAGTTTCGTCTGTCGTGCTCCTAGTGGAACAAACTCAACCTTTTCAAAAGGATAAGCAGTTCACTCATTACACTGTTGTTCAGAGTGAATTGAGTAGCTACAGAAGGAGGTCAGCTCAGTAGTCAGGTTGTGGCCTAAGTCTGCATGCATTTTGATTTCTAGTCTTATATAGCTTTGGTTTCCAAGGATAAAAGCATCAAATGGAAACAGAGCTTACAGCCACCAAACAGGCCAACACTTCTGCATGGTCTCCTGTGTAAGGGGGTTGATTAGAAATAGAAAGGTCTGAGATTCTAACAGAAATATATATTGTGTGCTGGGTTAGATAAATGATTGTTGTTTATGTGTGTCTCTTCAGAGTCAGGACTCTGGGTCTGACAATCACATAAATACAGTGAGTCTCAAAGAAGCACTGGAAAGGTTTGATACCAGCCCCACACCTTCTGCTTCCTCCAGGAGTTCAAGAAAATCTTCACATACTGCAGTATCGGATCATTCATGTAAGCACCAACTGTTGAAAACATAATTGCCTTCCTAATGAAGGCTTTCTCTACCTAATTTAATTAAATGCATAACTGGCAAATCATAATCATTTTATGAGAAGTGAGCAAGTGAAAATACCCTTTTTGATGGTTCAGAGATCTGCAGTCTTTTTCCACTCTGAAAAAGACTTTTAGTTCTAGGAGTACAATATCAGACACTAGTACACCCTATATGAATTCATCAGATTGCCCTATTGGTGGATAGTCAGGGGAAAAAAGAGTCCAAGCCTTAACAGTTTTTTTATTCATTAAAAGCTTTCTTTAATTAGTAAATAGATTACTGCATTACAGAATTGAGATAACAATTAACATGTTTCTTTCTGTTCTTACTCTCAACATTGTCAGCAACACCAACTAAAATGACAGTGGACACTAGCACTCCTCCAAGGCAAGGCTTATCTGGTCATGAAAAGACTGCACAAAGAAGATCATCTCTGAGCAGTCAGGTAATTTCAGAGAAAAATGTTGTACTTAGACAGTGGAGTTAATCTTTAAAAGCTATTATTAAATCCATATAAGCTTTGTTTTATTTCTTCTAAAAACCTGATTTAAACTGTAAGGGCTTCTCTTGGAATACGTCTCTTAGAATTGCATAATCAGTATGCAACTTTGGTATACTAGACTTTGAAGGAATACAATATATAAGCATGTATCTGTTTAGGTTTTGTCCTTAGGATTTGAAAGACTGTGAATCAATCTCTGCTTTCACTCACACAGAACTTCTTTCTGTGATTCTGGATTTTTAATACCTACACACACACACACACACACATATATATATATGTAAAATTGCCAGTGTAGTGCTGTGTGTGTGTCTCTGTAGAGAAGTCATACAAATTTATGGCTAAGAATATTAGTGAATACTTCCATATCCTTTCTGAAATCTTTGTGGTTTGAGAAATTGTCATGCTTCATGTACTTGGTGCTTGTGTTCCTGTTGAACTAATACATTCACTTCATAAACAGAATGCTTGTTAAAATATGGTAAAAATCATTAGTTTAAGAATAAATCAAAGGTGTCAACTTCCTAACTTGTTGAAAAAATCTTTTGCTAATACAATTAAGACTTCTAAAATAGTTACAGTTGTAATTTCTGTTTTATACCTACTGCTTATATATATTTCTAGCAGTGGAAAAACACATGTATATATTATGTAGCTAATCAATTGCTCTTGTTTTCTTAATTCTCTAATAATTAAGATTAGATACTTCAGGAAACAATTTACTGGTTTCTATTATATGTCTATATGATGCTGTTTTGGATTTGATGCTTAAAAGAAATACTTCATGCCAAGTATGAAGTTCATTCTCGTATGATTATGGAACATTTTTTTTATTCCTAGTCTTTGAGTTCACAATCTCTTGGACAGCCAGTAACACAGCCAGCAATATCTCAGCCTGCAACTTTACAGCTCCAGTCTGGAATGACTCAGGTATGGATTTAGTCGATTTACTGTTTATTATTTTTTAAACAGTCTAGAGACTGCTGTTCTTCTAGAGAACAGCATTCTCCTGGAATTAATGGGCTGCCTATGGCTGGGGTGGATGCACTGTTCACTGAGTCAAAAACAGTTTGGATGGCCAGGCCCAGAGGGTGGTGGTGAATGGAGTTACATCCAGCTGGCAGCCAGTCACTTGTGGGCTTCCACAGTCCTCAGTACTGGGGCCAATCCTGTTTAATATATTTATTGATGATATAGATAAAGTGATTGAGGTCACCAGTGAGTTTGGAGATTTCACCCAGTTGGGCAAGAGTGTTGATCTGCTGGAGGGCAGGAAGGCTCTGCAGAGGGATCTGGACAGGATTGATGGGCTGAGATTAGGCAAGGCCAAGTGTCAGGTCCTGACCCTGGGTCCCCACAACCCAGGCAGTGCCACAGGCTGGGGGCAGAGTGTCTGGAAAGCTGCCCAGCAGAAAAGGAGCTGAGAGGGCTCGTGACAGCAGCTGGACATGAGCCAGCTGTGCCCAGGTGGCCAAAAAGGCAAATCGCATCCTGGCCTGTGTCAGCAATGGTGTGGCCAGCAGGAGCAGGGCAATGACTGTCCCTCTGCACTGGGCACTGGGGAGGCCACACCTTGAGTGCTGTGTTCAAGCTCCTCACTGCAAGAAAGGTGTTGAGGTGCTGGAGCAAGTCCAGAGAAGGGCAATGGAGTTGATGAAGGGTCTGGAACATGAATCAGACAAGGAATGGCTGTCATAGGTGGGCTGGAGAAAAGGCTCGAGAGAGACATCCTGAAAGGAGCTTGTAGCGACATGAGTGTTGGCCCTTTCTCTGAGGTGACAGGGACAGAGTGACAGAAATGTCTTGCACCAATGGAGTTGCACCAGGAAAGGTTTAGATAGTATATTAGGAAAGATTTCTTTACAGAAAGGCTTGCCATTCATTGGAACAGGCTCCAAGTCATGGGCTCAGGCTGAGCAGGGAATTGGTGGAGTCACCATCCTTGAGGGTATTTAAAAGCTATGTAGATGTGGCATTTAGGGACATGGTTTAGTGTTGGACTTGGCAGTGCTAGGTTAGTGGTTATCCTTGATGATTTCAAAGGTCTTTTCCATCTTAAACAATTTTCTGCTTCTATATTCTGAATATAATGTTAATTTCTCTTTTAGAAATTGAGTCCTTTGGTGCCAGTTACTCTCTTGAAATGAGCAAATTCTGTAATTTGACACTTCCTTTATTTTTCCTGTTATTTGTGTAGATATAATCTTCAGCCATGTGCATTAGCAACATAGATGTAAGAACAGTTAAAGCTAAAACATTTTAGGGCATGAACTTAAAAATCCACTAACTCTGCTGGCAGCTTTCAGGCATATGCTTATAACATAAGGCTGCTTGGTCTATGAAATGCTTCTGTGTAATAAGAACAGGACAGAAGTATCAAGAGGTCATACTGACTTGAGGCCTGCAGCAGATGTCTGAGGAGGAACAGAAGTGGCAAATAGTTTCTCTATGGGCTCAGCCTTTAGCTTTTTGTGGTTGAGAGTATTCCAAAGTTACTTTTGTGTTTTAGCTCTGGGTGAATCTTTATTTCTAAACTGACACGATTCTAATTTTTAACATGAGAGAGTTTAACATCTACACTACCATGTAAATTACTAAGGCTACACACACATATATATGTATATATGTGATTTGGACACCAGTCAGTTTCCTGTGTTGTGGATTTTTTAGTTCACCAATTCTCATGCTTTGATTAAATGTTGATTCTGTGATGTTTTCATACTCATTAATTGATCCTCAGATTATGATTTGTTAGTAATTTAAAGAGCAATGCTTGATTTTTTTGCTTATGTGAAGGACTGTACTTATCTCTTACAATAAAATGTCATTTTTGCTCATCTTTTAATTTATTCATTGCACTACAGCCTGTATTTCAGTTTTCAGCTCAATTAGGAGCTATGCAACATCTAAAGGACCAGCTAGAGCAAAGAACACGCATGATAGAGGCAAATATTCATCGGCAGCAGGAAGAGCTGCGTAAGATTCAAGAGCAGCTTCAGATTGTTCATGGTCAAGGACTCCAGGTGAGTTAGTGTATTCACTTGCAGATTGCATCTGTAGAGAATTTAGGCACGTGATATGTGTCTTGGGCACCTAATTCCACAACGTGATCCTCCATATTCCCTGTCACTTGCCAGCTGGGCCTAATATGTCTAAAATCCACAGTATCTGAAGCTGCTGTTGCAGAGGTGCCTGATGTTTTGCTGCCAAATGTATCTGGAAATGCCCCAGTGTTGAGCAGGCCAAGCCTAGCTTATGACTTAATTAAGTGTGAAAGGATGGAATGGTTGTTAATTCTTACAAAGTTTGCAGCCATTAGAATATTAATCCAAAATCTGCAAGATGAGCATCTGCTTTTTTTCCCTTTAGCTCTGAGGATGTTAAATCCATGTTTCTTTGTTTCTTAAACTGTCCTATCAGGCTGAATGGCTCTACTTTGCATGGTAAGCTTGAAGGGGTTACTGAGCCAGAAAGACAAGAAGTCTAGAGGGTGCATTACTCAGTCTAGCAGCTGACTACCTGATTACTGATTTTTTTTTTCAATCAGTATGTATTTTTTCTGTATTTGTCGTTGTCTTTTCAGCAGCTATATTTGGAAGAGAAGAATTGCCCTATTGGGTTTTTCTAGTTGAAAGACCCAAACAAAAAAAAGCTGATTACCTCAAACTAAGATACATTTTAAGGAAATAATTTAAAATTTTCAGTCAGGATTGTGACTAAAGAGTAGAAAAAATATATCCTGGAAATACTGAGTATGTAGCATAAATTCTGTTGGAAGAGTAGGAGTTTCTCTGTGTGCCATTTTCAGTGTTGTGTGATGTCTGGTGTAAACATGCTAACAGCAGACTTGCCTTATCCATGTCTCAAAAGGAGAGATTCACAGCTCTCCTTCCCATGCAGTGTGGAGGGACCTTATTCAGGAATGTGAAAACTAGAGAAAATACTTGAGTGCTGCACATTCTGCCTTGTTGTAGGCTTGAACCCAACTTTTTGTAAAGAACCTAATATTTTGGTGCTGAATTCTGTTTATTACAACAATGTTGGAAAGTTCAGTATAATTATTGTGATTTCTGGATTGTCAGGAAAGATTACATTCTTGGTGCTATGCCTGGATCTACCAATTCAGAGATTTTCTTCATCTCATTTAGTGTTACTGTGGAGGGTCCTAAAATTAGAAATGTCATCTCAAATATGTTTTGTCTTTAGATAGTTGCAGACCGCATTACTGGTTAGTCTCTAAATGGTGCTTTTTCTGTAAGAACAAATATCGAATGTTAATGTTTAGAACTCTAGAAATCAGGATTCTGATTCTTACTAGTTAAGAGTTGAGTCTCTGAATACTGACCCTGTAACTTGTGGAATTTTTTAAGATGTTCTTGCAGCAGTCAGCTTCTGGACTCAACTTTGGTTCCGTGCAGCTTCCTTCCGGAAATTCTTCAACCGTTCAGCAGCTTACGCCAATAAACATGCAAGGTCAAGTTGTTCAGAGTAATCAGACTCAAAGTGGGATGAACACAGGCCATATAAGTACTCCACACATGATACAGCAGCAGCCTTTGCAGAGTACTGCAACACAGGTAAAATTCTATTACTGACTTTGCTGGGTAGAATATTTGCTCAAAACCACAGCTGAAACACAACAGCTTCCCTGATATTCCCCTGTTATGAACAAGTGTTTGAGATCGCTTAAAAAATCATCTGCAAGGGTATCAGCAAAAGGCTGATTTAATATTAAGTGGCAGCACAACAAAGTTCATTGGCAAGATTCACTCTACTACTTACAGAACAGTTAAGGCACGACAAGGAAAAAACAAGCAGCAACAAAACGAAACAGAATCCAGACAATCAAAACAGAAGTGAACCAAGAACTATCTAGTGGATTGTGTGTGGTGTGCGTGTGTGTGTTTCCATGCACATGACAAAAGGACAGTGAGAGCAAAGATAAAGAGGAACATGGCCTAAAAGCTTAAGAGAACTCAAACTGAACTTACACATTAAAGCTAATAATGTAACAAAGAAACAGCTCTTTTTATACCCTAAATTTAACTGTAACAATTTAGCAGAGGAATAACACTCAACACCATATATCCCCACAGAGGCTGGTTCTTCATGCTTCTAGTTTGTTTGACCATTATGTGTATGGAGACTTACATACACATCTGATCTCTGTGGTCACCCTTCTCTGTACCCTTTTCCACATTCTGTGTTTTCTTTCTGAGATTTGTGAAGAGTCAGACTAGTGGTGCATTTTATTATCTCAGAAGTAGGCTAGTTCCAAACTTTCAGGTAAGACATTCTTGGCGTTATGTGCACATTTTAGTCTAAGTTGGGCACAGAGATGCTAAAGGAGTAAAAAGATAATTTTGAACAAACAGTATGCTGTAGCTGAAAAATTCAGGGAAAAAATAACCTGAACAGGAAAACAAGTTAATGTAAGAGTCTTGGATGCCAAGTCCCACCTCTAAATCCTCAGTCTGTAGAAATACCAGTGTACCTTGAATTAAGACTTTTTTTGAATAGATAAAAAACACTGGTAGTTTTGAACTGTGGGCAGTAACAGTGAGAACAGTTGTAGCACTTGGCTATTTTCAACTTACTATCTCATATTTTCTTTTCAGCATAATCAACAAAATGTACTTAGTGGACACAATCAACAGTCTTCTCTTGCCAGTCAGTCACCTAACACAGTCTCAGCACCTCTGTACAACACTATGGTGATTTCTCAGCCAACAGCAGGAAATGTGGTGCAGGTTCCCTCTAGCTTACCACAGAACAGCAACCAGAATGCTGCTGCAGTAACCACTTTTACACAGGACAGACAAATCAGGTAAATCTTCAAGATATTTAAGATGACTTTTTATAATGGCGTGCTTATGTAGCTGCACCATATACAAAAAGAAGTAAAATAGCATTAAAAAGATAGTGTGATTTGTGTTTCAACTGTATGGATACAACCCTTGAAACTAAACTGCCCAAAGAAACATGTTTGCAGGCTTAACCAAAACCTATGTTATAGCAAAATATGATTTTGAGAAATCTGCCTATCTCAACTGTATGTGGTGCTTCATTTTCTTTTTCCCAACGGGACTCCAAATGTCTTTTTCTATTAACAGATTTTCTCAAGGCCAGCAGCTTGTAACAAAACTCGTCACGGCCCCAGTAGCATGTGGAGCAGTAATGGTACCAAGTACTATGTTTATGGGACAGGTGGTGACAGCTTATCCCACTTTTGCTGCCCAACAGCAGCAGGCACAGACTTTGTCTGTAACACAACAACAGCAGCAGCAGCAGCAGCAGCAAAGTCAGCAGGACCATCAGCAGCAGCTCACCACAGTGCAACAACCAGCTCAGTCACAGCTGACCCAGCATCCCCAGCAGTTCCTACAGGTAATGAATGTAGAGCTGGTTGGTCTACAAATTTTTCCAAGTCCTGGCACTTTCAGCATTACTGGGTTATTCAGGGGTGCTTTACCTGAAAACAAAACACTTAAAGTAGTAACCTGTGAAAAACCGCAATGCATGAGGTATTTTTATTCTGTAGCTGTTCTCTAAAATCCCATTACTTAAAGCAGAGGTGGTCGTTCCACGTGTTGTCCTGTCTTACATCTTTTTCCCTTTGAATTGATGCTCTTAATTGACTGTGGGATGAAAAAACAGGTGTTTCCTTTAAAACCATTTACATTTTCTTTTATTAGCTTTACATGTTAATGCAGTAAGGTATGAGAGGAGATGATGGTTGGTCTGGAAAGCAGCACACAGCCCAAAGCAAGACATGTCCCTATAACGTGAGGCATGAAATTCTGCCTAGGCTTCAGGGGAGGCTGAGCAGCAAGTAACTTTGTGAGCAGAGAGTAGGGAAGAACCTTGTTTTAGTGGAGAAAGAAGAGAGATTGGGTCAAAAGAGAAGGAAGACAAAACCCAAGGAGTTTAGAAATAGGAAATCTCTAAAAGAAACAGAAGGTAGAAGGAGTTGATGGGGAAATCTGTTGCCATTTGTTGATTCCAATTAATTACTGCTGCATGGGTCACCCTATTCCCTGGAATTGGTGAAGGAGATGTGGTGGCTGGAATGCTAGAGAGGCTGTTTAGCAGGTTGGCAGTGTCTGTATCTCTGTTTCTAAATTTAAATGTTTATACAATTTTGACTTAATTCTGGTGAAACAGATATGTGAAATATGAAGAACTCAAAAGCTCTGTTCCTACTCTAGAATTTTGTTCTAGGCAAAAGTCTAGTATTTTTAATACAAACTATTAAAGTGCAAAAATTTTGAAGGGAAGCAAATACTCTTTAAAAAGGACAAAAGTGCCTTTCCTGCTTCTGTTCTCTAGAGTGTCTTACGGTCTGATTCTGTAGGTGGAGCAGTTGATGTACTTTCTGCTGCAGAACATTTCAGAATTGAGATGTCCTAGTGCTTTTGTACCCATCCTTGGTTTTCTTCAGTAATCAATTTTTTTTTTGTTCTAAGAGTACTGTTGAAACTAAGTACCATTTCCAGTAGTAATAAGTCTCCTTCAAAGGGGGTGTTTGGGTCTGCAAATGCACCATTTTCCTTGACTGAACATTTTGTCTGTGGGGAACAAATGTGCCAAATCTTGCACTATTTTTTCATTTGACTGCAATGACAGCTACCTACACTTACTCAAATAGATTCCTTATGCCCTGCTATGCTTTTGTGGTTTGAAATGAAGACAAATTGCCATGTGTTCCTACCTGACAATACCACAGAAATTCCAAAGACCAATTACAACTGCTTTATTAATTGGTCAGATGCACTGCTTAAATGCATTAGTATGAATAAATCTTTGCATTGTTTGCTGAGTTTAACTGGCCAAATCCAAAGTTTATTTTGATTGAACCCTTACAAAAAGTTAAAAAGCAGCTAGGCCCATGTTTCTCAGTGCAACAGGAAAAATAATTTTCTTCTATTTTCATGTTTTAGACATCCAGGTTACTTCATGGAAATCAGTCGGCTCAGCTTATTCTCTCTGCTGCTTTCCCACTACAACAAAGCACTTTCACTCAGTCCCACCACCAGCAGCATCAGTCTCAACAGCAGCAGCTGTCACGACACAGAACTGACAAGATGACTGATCCTTCCAAAGTTCAGCCACAGTAGTGTGGGTGCTGCCTCTTTCTGAAGCAAACTGCCAGGAGGGGCTGCCCCACAAACAGTTGCACTGAAGCTACAGAGGTAACAGTATGAAGGCTTTCTAGCACCGTGGTGTTGAGACCTGCTTCTAACTTCTGGAATCTGTTGAGAAAAGCCACAAGATGACAGTGGGGACATGGCCAACTTTGAGAGTTGCCCCAGTTTTGTGTTCTAAAGGATTTGCTGCCATGTTGTAATTTGTCAGGTGAAATCTCCAAATGTGACTGAAATGAGAGTGATGCTGAAAATATTGGTGTTTTTATCAATCTTGTACATTTTTAAAGTATTAAAATGGACATGGAGCAATTGTTTTGAATTAGCAGGAAAAAATACCAGAAATATAGTCCAAAAACCATCTAATTTTTTTTCAGGTGATTACAGGACAGTAAATATTTTGAAAATGTTGTGTGAAACCCAGTTCTCTGTTGTACAGATGCTGTAAAATATTGTGTATATGTCTGCATAAAAGGAGAAAGAGCAAAATATTTTATATGATGCATGAAAACGTAATCTGTTATTTGTAGGTTTGAATATGTTTCCCTAAATTCTCACGCCATACTCAGACTAATGTTTTCCTCTGTTCTACCCTTTTGTTTACAACATGATGCATCATTATTTTCACCCTTAATGTGGGCACAAGTCTCTTGTTTGTGCTTTGTCTGTGATGTCAGGGTTTGTTCGGTGAGGTATAGTGTGTCGGTTAGTTGACTGCTTGAAGTTAAATTATTGATGAAGCTGTTTGAACTGGTGATCATGCATCAGGGTTCAGGACATTCAGATTCATAAGTATCATCCATCATTTCATAATGAATTCATCGTTTTATTTGAAAAATAGGAATTTGCACTGCTTTCTTGTGGATGGTTTGGAATTTTATTCCCCAAAGCTATCTTTTGATATAGTTCATAGTTGGAAATATTTATGTAAAAGGTTTAAAAAAAATGACAGTAATTTTCGAGAATGTTTCAGTTATAGGAGTAATTTGCACAAAAATATATTTACATTTAATAACCTTTTGGGCACTTTTTAACCACTTTCTCTGTGGTGAGAATTGTAACTTGTTAAACCATGTTGGAATCTTTTTATTCTCCTTCAAAAATTAGTCAGAACTAATTCAGGGTCATTTTAACAACAACAACAAAACCCATAGTGCCTTGATTTTAATTCAGGTGATAATGTTGAACATCTTGAATTACAATGTCTTGAATCTGTAACCATTTTCAATTTTGAAGTCTTAGCACATTGTCAACCAAACTTGTGTATCTACTTCATAGATATTTCTGTATTGTGTTAATTTTAACAGTGGTCTGAGTTGAGACCATGAATATTTTTGACTGGTACTCCCCCTCAGACAGCAGCCAGAAATATAGGAGTCTCAAAAATCTCAGATCTTTAAGGTAATACTCTTAAAAAACCAAAAAAGGCAAAAAAGGAAACCTTCAAATACAAGACTCCTTTTGCAGAAGGAAGAATAATAAGCTGATTTTTAAAATCATTTTTGGAAGCATTTAAAGTGTGTGTTGGGGGAGATCATGATTGCATTTAACACTACCAGGTATTGATTTAAGAGCTATCACTGAACTAAGACTTCAGAAGGCAACTTTACTTTATAAAGAAAATAAAAAGTTCCAACAGATATGTGCTATTTAAGTAAATGTTGGTAGGTTTTTATGGTACTAGTTTGTGGAAACCAGAACTTCAGAGGAAAATTAATGAATGCTGATAGATCTGATAATTAATTAAAAAGAAAAACCAGTAAAAGCAGTTAAAACTAGTGCTAGGGAGAGAAAGCTGGATTAATCTTGAATACTAGGGAGGAGTTGAATGAATGTAACCAAATGGTGATGGTTCTATTTTGTACTGTGGAACAGTTTGATTGTATTACTGGATGACCCAAACCTGCAGGAGGTAACACCAGTTCAGCCAAGCCTTTGATGCCGATGGTTATGTTTTGGGGCAAGCCTTCGTCTCTGCATGTGTCCCAGCATTAGATCTTTGTTATTCCCCAGTCATAAAGCAAATGTTTGGCACCAAAAAGCCAAGCAGTGAACAAGGAAGGAGAGTGTGAAAAACAAAGTACCAAAGAGAAATAGATTGCTCTCTGCTCCACAAAACTTACTGCAACCTGGAGCAAGGAACAAATGCCAATACCAAGCATAGCAAGAAACTCTTTCCCTTCTTTAAAGGGATTTCTGGCATTCTTGAGACTGGGATAATTGTCAGAGACCTGTTTCAGTAAAGTTCTATACAAAGAAATTCTGCCTTGCTCTGCTATCCCTACCACTCCATTCCACCTGTTTCCGTACAAAGCTGCATTGACTAGAGGTCTGTGCCATCACTTTTTTGCTTAATGGAAAATAAGTTAGATACAAATTTCTTTAACCAATTACAATAAAAATATTGCACTAAAAAAGAAAACTGGGAGAGCTTTAATAGTGCTGTTAGAACTACTGAATAGTGGTAAAATAGGTGTATTAAGCTATTATACTGAGAATTACAGAAATTAGAGATACCAGCCAGACAGTTAATGATGCAGCTTTTTATATAAAGCTTCATTTCAACTTCTCTTCCCATTCTGCCCTCCCCAAATACTCTGGTGTGCTGCTGTAGGTTGGTCAGTAAAAAAGCTAAACTAGGACAGAGAAATTAGATGGTGGGATAGCTGAAAGAATATAGAAACACATGCTTTGATCAAGAAGCTTTTTGTAGGCTCAAAGAGAGGTCATTCAATTACAGAACTACCAGCTAGCAGAGAAGGGATAGAAGATGGGGAAATTCTAAGGAACTGCAAAACTACAGCACACATTTGAAGAATTCCTGATGTGAATCAGACAAACTTTACAAAGGCAAGCGTGTAGAACTTGGTCCAGGTTGTGTGCAAGTATGGAAATGCTTTGTTCACAAGTAGTGACTAAAAAGTGTGTATTTAACAGGTCTGCAGCTTCCCCTGTTGCTCAATCAGTTGCTGAACTGTCCCTTGAGTTCTAGTGAGAAGAGGACCAGGCTGTTGCCTCTTTCTTAATCAGCCTTTTGCTTCTGCCCGGCTCATTTACTACAGACTCACTTGTAACATCCTGATAAATAGCATGACAATGAATGCTGTGATGGTGCAGAAGTATTATCTGGAGCAGAAATATTGCAGAACAGTTCTAACAGAAGGGAAGGAGTCTGATAAGGGGAGGATCAGATTTGTGAAGAAAGGGGCTGGTGATACATAATGGAGTGAAAAGGATGGCATTTGCATGGCGTGTAGGAGACAGACATTGTCTGCAATGGGTGAGGCTTTGAAGAAAAGTGTCTGGGATAACTTCAGAGAGAAAAAAATATAGCTATTTTTATATTATATTTAATATATATTATATTTGTATATAAATATGAAACGATTCTAGTAGGAGCTCTCCGTATGCCTTCCACTTCATCTAGAAGGTTTACCTTCTGCACTATGGTTCCAGTGTGTCACCACCTTCTGTGGGCATCTTGCCTACTGCCAAACACCAAAATTAGTAACCCAGCATCCTTACAAGAAATAGGTTTCATTTCAGCTTTATGTAAAAATGAATAAAGATATATCAGGCAGTTTTTCACAGGAAAAAGAAATTATGTTAAGACTTAAATAGCACTTTCTCTTTTTGTTTTTTTTTGGGTTTTTTTTTTTTGAGTAATAACAAGCACTTTACTGAAAAGACTATTTGAAAAACAGTTTATTTCTTTAGTCAGTGAAACTGTTAAAATGGGGGCGCATCAAGGAATAACAGAAAAACTGTCAAGAGAGACATTTCTGGAAAATGTTTCTTTATTATGGTGATCCTTTGAGGTTTAAAGTGCAGGATTGAAAAGGCTTCTAAAACTGGTTGCCTTTGTGTTTTATATGGCCAGGGAAGGGATTAAGGATGACAGCTTCCTTGGAAGGAGGCTCTTTAAGTTGCACAGTTGCCTATGAGACAGAATCATCTGGAGGCTCATTTGCCTGCTCAATAATTCTAAGTGTCCCTTAGGATTATAAATTGTGTGAAAATGTTCTGTAGGTTCAAAGATGTGGCCTTTTTCAAATGTTAAAGTGAATTCAAGAATCATTTATATTTTCAGAGATTTAACCCAAGTATTGTTATGAGTGTTTTAAATGTCATGGCATCAGGAGATGTCAAACATGTCGGATTCATAAGCTTCTCTATTTGAAATAATTATTAAAATTAGGTGTACAGTCAGAGTGCTGGAAAATGGTTATTTTGATTAAAAGGGAAAAGAGACTAGTTTTAATAATTAACCTTTTATTTTTTTACTTATCCCTGGTGGAAAAAAAATGAAGAGAATGACATGAATTTGGATTAAAAAAGACATACTTAAATCATAGCAGATGAGACAACTGTGAGAGAAGATTTGAAATTGTCTTGGTTGTCCATGAGACCGGGTAGTTGCTTTTTCACTACCATGATTTTTAACACTACATTCCTTGTCTTTTTTTGTCTTTTTTACACAGGTGATTTTTAAACTCTGCGATACTTCATGCTATGCCATCTGCATGAATTTTGCCAGCATGATATGCTATATTCAAAGAAAGTATATCTAAATAAAAAGGAAGGGGGGGAACAAAACACTGTGTCTGAAAAAAATACTTTATGGCCTAATAACAGAGACCCCAGCTATGACTGAGAGATGCTGCATTAATAGACAATCAATCAATGGGTAATTATTTATGAAACACTTTTGGGAATGGTCTTAAAGATGTAACTGCTTTGAAAGCAGTTAGCGAGTTGTCTTTTTCTAACAAGAAAGGTAAAAGATATTTATTTTCAAATATATCATTGAATTTTGAGTTTTTAAGCAGTGTTGATTTCACAGTGTCTTGGGTTTCAGTTTTGTTTTGTATTTTTTTAACTGGCATTAGATTTATATACGTAAAAGAAAACAAACAGAAAAACCCTTGTGCCGTTCATATTGACGTCAGGAAATGTAGATACAGTTCCCTGGTGTTCATGTGACCATTACTAACTGTCAATTTTTTAACTGAATAAATGTAACTCATTTAAAATTTTGCTTTCTGTAGCTTCTAAGGTTCTAGAAGTTTTTTTCTGAGTTGCTTGATGTCAGTTTTATCCAAGTTTCACAGTGAAGCGCTCTTACCCTTCCCACGACTGTACCAAAGGCACTCTCTCTCCCCCACCCACAGAACTGACTTGTGAGAAGTTGCTTGATGTCACTTTTATCTTCTCTCCCCTACCCAGACAAATGACTTGTGAGATTTCAGTAAAAATGCATACTGTATTTTTTCCTTGTCTTCTCTGTGTATCTCTTTATAAACTGATGCCCCACTCTAAAGGCTAGAGACCTCTGATTTGTGTATTTATGTTACTACCTTGCAATTTACTCACACAGTACTTGATCGAGTGTGCACAAGTTAGAACTGCTTTCATACCTTCATGTCTGCAGTCCCTGTACTTACCAAAGGATGGAGCAGCTCTGCAGCGGGTTTGGATGGGCAGAGCCCTTCCCTCACTTTGTCATGGGCAAAACACCCCTCTCTTTAAATTGGTGCCACTCCCCTCACTGCATATTTCTTCTGGTGAAATGTCAAATAATAGTATTTTTAAAGGGATAGAGGTCTGAAGTGTTGCCTGTGCCACTGAGCACAGAAGCAGAGACTTGAATTTAGCTGCAAGCACAACTTGTTGAGAGCATGTAGCTCCTGTCTGGAAGAGCTGTGTGATAATATGTAACCTGTCACGATGGTCTGACCCTCTTTTCACTGATCAAAGTGTAAACATTAATAATTGATGATAACAATTGATTAATAACAAATGAATTAAATATTCAGGGAAGGGAGGGTGGGAAGAAAATTGGGTAATTGAAACTGAATGCCTGGAGAAAATGATAAATACATCTAGCCATTTTTACAGTCTGCAGTACTTTGTTTTGTGTGATATCATATCAGATACCCAGAGGAAGATACTGATCTTTTGCCTTTGAGAATTAAATAATACTTGTGCCAGTTGCACATTACTCTTATATGCCATGAGGCCCCTGTGCCCCTGGAGTGAAACAAAATCAGCTGCAGAAGTGCTGTAGCTGTAGTTAAGAACTGTCACCACCCATCAGTGATAAGACTGAGAGCATGTAGCAAGCAAGACTGTCAGTTTTCTTAAAACTGGACTTTGGAAATAGCAGTATATTTTTCATAAACTTATCAAGAAGAAGAGTGGTAATTACAACTGCTGCCACACCTGAAGCAATTCTGTTAAATGGCATTTTGCTGTCATGCAAGCTTGAAAACAAACCCCATGTTCATATGAGAATGAAGCTGCTAAGTACTTGTAAAGATTAGCAATCCAAAGGTTAGTTGCACTTCTGACTCTCAGGCATTAGTGATACAAATTCCAGATTTCAGCTGTTCGAGGGTAATGTACAATGGCAAGTGTCTTACTGGCATTCTTTGCAGTCTGTCTCTATCACTGTCAGGTCCTTTGGTCCTTCTCCCCTGGGAAGCCAATGGAACTAATCCCAAAGAAGGCATAGCTATTGTACATGCCCACATCAATGGGAAATGCTGTGGAAAGGAACCCTGCAGCATTTCCACCAGCAGAAGCCTGTAGCTGTAACTTGCCAAGGGTGCTGACTTCAGGGGCCATACAAGGTCATCTCTGGAAAAATGCCACGTCAGTACAGCAAAGTGCCATTACATCATTATTTCCATGGCTCTGGAAATTAAGGATAACTTGGATTATATTAGGATGAAACAGTCTGATCCTCTTGATTCAAGATCTGATTTTGGTTTTTAAATACATAGCATCTGGGACAAACATGAAAATACACTGAACTACCAACTCTTCCTAGAAACAAAACCGCTCATGTGAATCTGGTGGCAGTGTTCCAGAGCCAGCCTGAGCTGGAGGAGCAGCTGAGGTGAAGGACAGCCTGTATGGCAGCAGCTGCCTCTTGCAGTGGTCAGGGAACACTGCCCCTCTCCCACTTCCAACTCACTTCCAGGTTTTCCCACTTGGTGTCTGACTCATAGATCTCAAAACAGCAAGCCCAGCACCAGCCCAGCACACACACCTGACCTGCTGCCATTACTCTAGGGAGAGCAGGCTTGCTGGCGACCTAGTCCTGTACTTCAGTTCAACAGGTTTCCTCTGAAAAACTTCATCCTGGCAGGATGGAAGACTGGTTTACCTTAGTCTTAGCTAATTGCACTTTGCCATATACAGAGTAATGAGACAGGCTTTACCTAAGGATTGGGAATAAGACACCTTTGAAAATACCACAGGCTTTTCTCATTGTAAACATTTCCAATTTTTCCATCCCAGTAGAACTGACCATCATCTCCATTTTACTTCTACTGCCTGGAAGTGAGGAACTGCTGGCAGTGTGCACTTGCAAACCTCTGCTGTTTGCAATGTGCAGTCAGAGTTGTAAATTCCTGCTTTAGATGCTGCTTTCAAGGTTCCTTTGAGCTGAAATCAGCCGCATCTCACCCCGGCAGGGAGAGCTGCAGGATGGATGGAAACCTGTGGTGAACAGTGGCCCATTTCCCATGTTGCAGACTCAAGGGTTTGCAGAGCCTTCCCTTTAACAGCTGAGTGGCACTCACTGCATTTCATTCTGCAGCTACAAAAGCACAAGAAAGCGCACAGGATTGTGGCAATCAGGGCTTCAGCTGCTTCCCTTGTATATAAATGCCCATTACACTCCATATTGCCCATAACTCAAATTTCCAGGTACTTTGACAGAACAGCAGCACGCCCCTCTCCACTGGCAGTGTGCTGCAAGTCTGATAAAAGCTGCTAAAACCCCAGCCCCCAAACCAGCTAACAGGTGAGAGCTGGCCAGGGTGCAAGTCCTTGAGACACTGTGGAGGGACAAGGCCAAGTCTGCTGGAAACTGCACAGCAGACACAGCACTGCTAAGGATATGGCACTGGATCTCTCTATCACCTTCAACAGTCTTTCCTTACATCCCAATTTGATTCTTTAAACTGTGAAAAATTCCAACAGGCACTCGACAATGTTAAATCACTGTAACTAGCAGCAACTACTAAAGCACCTCTCAAACCTTTTACTAAAATTTCACAAGCCATCTAATTTCATGCTAGACTTCCAACAAGTCAATTTTTGTGCTTTAAGAAATAAAAACCAAAACAAACAAAAAAATCCCATCTGAAAGCTATTCTAACTCTATTCAAACTAACCTGCCAGCTGGTCTTTGAAAGCAGCCAAATACATTGCTACAAATGGGCAAAAGCAGTACTTGGCATCTGTGTAATAGTAAAATATAGATGTGGTGTAATGCTCACCTCTACAAACCTCTGGAAGAGCTTCATGCTTCTGTTGAGCCAATGATCTCAATTTCTCATATCAAAAATAGCATTATGCAGCACCCACAAACTTTGGGAAGCTTCAACCCATGATGAACCGGGTTGGCTTTTCAGATTTTGAGAAAAAAATTCTCAGTCATTTCCCAATTACATTTCTGTTCCTAAAAAGCAGAGTCAGGTGGCACCACAGTTACCTGCCTGGATGGATCTGCATGAACATCCAGCAGCACCACTTCTGATTGAAAGAAACAGTTGTCCCATGAACTGTCAGAAGTTGAGGCTCTTCCCTGCAGATCCCTGTTCCTGCCATGTTTTAACACAACCTCTGCTACAAATGCACTCCCTACAGGAGCTGAAACTCATCATGGACAGTGTGGGTCCTCAGACTGTGGGAAAGAAGAGGCTACAGTTTTTAGTTATAAAGTTTGGTTCAAAAGAAGACAAAAACAAAACAACAACAACCACCCCCCAAAAACCAAACAAAACCCCTTAAAACAACCCAAAAACCCTCCAAACCACCAAACCATACAGTTCCTTTGGGCCCAGACACGAACACGTAGACCCGCAACCTGAAATGGCAGCCTGTTTTCATACCACTGTTTATGCCTGGCATTGCACTGTTATGGGCTTAAGAGTTTGAGAAATGTGGCTTTGAGGTTTTCTGGAAAGAGAAACCTACGAGAAGGATGAGGAGTTGCTCTGTTTCTGATCTACAAATGGAATGGTCAAATCTGTAACACTCCATAGTACTTCAGCTTCAAAAAAAAGAGGCAGATTCATAGTATTTGAAACCATGTCTTCTATCTTCCAAGACTGCTACAAGGTAGATCTTAGTGGGTTATACAGGCTCAGAATCCAAATCACCATTGGAGAAGAGACATAAGCATGTATTTCTGCAACCCATGTATCTTCAGTACTCAACATTTTCAAAGGCTTTAAAACACTGGCATTTACCAGTAACCACAATAAATTCAGTAAACTTTCCTCACCTGAAGTACATAATCACTAAGTAAACCTTTGTGGCAGGAATCATGGCAGCCATCAAAACTGAAAATAACACAAATGGAGACACTATGTTTTATTAATACTCTTCCAGATTACATTTCTATTCCTAAAAAGAAAAATCAGGAATGCATCTAAACCTAAGAATTCCATTACTGCTCAGTCCTGGGAATAGAATATGGTTAAGTTGGACCACTTCATTACTTTCTGTATACCTTAATATTAAAAAAAAAAAAAAAGAAAAAAAATTCAAATAATACTAGCTCCAGCCAGATTGCATATTGAACACAGTAGGTTGTTAATCATCCCACATCAATTTCCTGATAAAAATCCCTGATTAAGAAGTTTTCCCTCTACATTTATAACATTCTCTGTTGGTTGGCTCGGCCACTGGATGGCATAGGAACTGCTCCCAGGTTTCTTGTGGCTTAGATTATCCAGCCTCAGGTGCACCATGGAACCACCATCTTTGGAGGTGGGAGCCAGCAGTTTTCTCCTGAACACAGTCTGCTTGCTTCAAGAGGCCTGAAGAATCAGCTCTTGGAAAAACAGGAAAAGTGATTGTGTGTGTCAGAGGAAGAAAAGAGGAATTCTCAATACTTCAGAGTAGATCCTTAAACTCAGCTAAGCCAGGTGCAGAAAGGGAGAAAACCACTCAAATCCCACCATGGGAGCAGGCACCACAGCACAAACAAACCAAACAATAAGCAGATCTCCACTGCAGAAGCTGTCCATAAATGCATCACTCCCATGAATCATCCATTATAAAAAGTTCAGTGTCTCATCTTCAGCACTTGTTTAACTAGAATTCTGTACATTATATACAAAAATGCACAAGGACAACTGCATGATGCTTCCAATCCTTGTTCTTTTACAGCAATGAAAAATTTTAAAAACCAGAGTCTGGACTTATAAATAGTGCAGAAAATGCAAATGCTAAGAAGACAATTCCTCCTATGATTGTCACTGAAAACAAAACAAAACAAGAAGAAATTAGATATCAGAAAGTAATTATTTTCCATGACACATTACAGACTTTATTTTTTCAAAATGTCTGATTCCCAAATAACCTTACTTAAAAATTCATGCTACAAGCAGTTTTTTCTAGCTCAGTGTTGGGATGTCCATTTGCCAGCCCACTGTCTAACTGCATCTCCAAGAATATATCCTGGCCCACAGAAGGAAGCTTTGTTTTATTCATTACTTGAGCCGGTATAAAACTAGGTTAACACCTGCTGTTGAGTATTTGGCTGTATGGCACAAAACAGAATATTCTCATGCCAGAGAAAGCCATCAATTGGGACTGACATATAATCAGCAGTTTTTGCACCTTTTAGGTAATTGTATTGAAAGAAAACGTATTAAAAACATTAACTGCTTGCAATGGCCACAGTCTGCTAGAGGCTGGGACAGAATTCTGGGAAAGCACCACTGTATATGTTCCCAAACTCTCTAAATAAACTAATGTGCTAGAAGGATCTTTGGTTAAATCTAAGGGTATTCCTATGGCTCCAGATCCACACTGTGGTTGGAGCATATGAAACCATTGTTGGCTAGCATTTTGTCACCAATTTCCTTGGCAGACAAACACAACGGAGTGCATGTTTCCCTTTTAGCAGTGAAGCTGGGTTTTTACCACCTCTGCAGCTACAGAACAAATCTTCTGAATGAACATATATAAGAAACAGCTTCACAGGATTATTCTTGGTAGCAAGAAATCTCACCACATCATTGGATTGACAGTGGAAGCAAGCTGCAACCTAATTTGAGGAAAAACAAACAACCCAATGTAGCCTTACTAGTCCTGCCTGTTGCAGTTAGCAGGTCTGATAAAAAAACATTTATGCCACACAGAATAGCTTTTATAGCTTTTAAATGTCTGATGTAAGTCATTAGGATGCAGTTTTCTTGCTCACCTGATGGTCTAGACTCAGAATTGCAACAGACTTTCTATTACCCACTGTCAAACAAAAAATACTGACCACTTAAAATAGTGTATTTCCTTCCTCTGGTCTCCTAAAAGGAGTAGCTAATAGTGAAGCAAAACGAGGTGGGAGGTAAAACAGACTCAAAAAAAATCCCCAAATAATCCAAAACAAACCACCAGTTTTTATGGGTTTTCCAAAAGTTCCCAAGCAAGCAGCTCTTTACACAACAAACATTACCAGCAAGCATTACGTTTCTTTGGTTGGAGTGAGTCTTCACTTACCAGTCCTAACAGAAATTTTTTGTGCTATCATTCTTCCTCCAATAACTGCTAAACCAGTGCACAGGCAATGTCCCACTGTTCCTCCTACTGCCACACCATAGGGGTCCTAAGGGGGAAAAAGAAAAGCACAAAGGGATAAATTGGCACTGTTGAAAACCCACCAGTCCTACAACAACCTCGGAGCAGGGCTTTGATTCCCTGGTTGCAGATTGCCAAGCATGGAGGATACAGTCTAGTGATTCCTTGCTCTGCTGTTCAGCTTTGTCTTAAAGACTGGTAATAGTGAACATCAGCTGGTGAGACAGACTTAAATCCAGCCTAAGATAGGAGCATATAGCACGTTTCAGCAAAGCAGAATCTTTAGGTTGTTAATTATAGATCCAGAAATCGCTTCGCTGTAGTTAAACCAATAAGCAACCCCTAGAGGGAAGGTGGCAGCTGTTGAGAAACACAATATGTATCAGCTGGAGGAACATCAACCTATCTATACAGAGAGAAATCAGTCCTTGAACTGCAAAAGAAAGCTTTCAGCAGCTACAACACTTCAAATTCTTTGCCCTGCTTCACCCACTTGTGCTCTACACTCTGCCCCATTCTGGCATCCAAAGAGGGAAGCATAAAGACTTGAAGTCCAGAGGGTAATAAATTATTTTATAATTTACTGTCAACAACAGCTTTTCACATTACTGAGTAACAAGCAGCTCCTTCATGTGTGAACAACTGTACTACATAAAGAGGTTTCTCAGATCTCCTTAGAAATTACACAGTTAAGGACAGCATATGTCCTCTGCTCATCTCTATGTGACACTTTTAGTTTCAAGAGAAAAAAAAAAAACGCTGCTGCCATCACCTGAAGAATGCATGAAATCTCAAAGAGGTGAATAGTAAAACTGTTAAAGAAATTCTGTGGTTTGAAAACAATACTCACTGGCTCAAAAGAACCAAAACCACAAGCCAGTACGAAAAGGTGGCAAGCACCAAGCAGCTGACAGGCTGGAAAGCACCAAGAAATGCAGGAAGAAGCAGGTCTGGACTAGCAGAACAAACAGACCCCCAAATCAAGACCCAGAGTCCCTGGATATCCCTACAGCCCGCAATTATCTACACAGCCCTCACTGGCAGAATGTGGATCTCAGTCCCCATTCCATCACAATTATTCACTGATTCTGAAAGCCAGTGTCAAGATAACCTCCAATTCATTTCTTGTTTGGTAGCAATCTTACAAACATTTCATATTGTACAGGTACGGCCCACAGGCCTTAACTACAATGGTCAGCACTTCACAAACCAGACTAAGGAGTCTGACAGACACTTCCTAAGGGGACACTTAGGAAATGCAAACCAGAAGTCAACAATCCCCTGTAAAAAAAAGGGCTTCAGCAACCTGCCTAGCAAATTGGGCAGAGGCTGTAGTGCTTCATTTTTTTCCAAGAACAGTGAGATTATCCTCTCCTGCTGTTAGCTCTAAACATCTTCCATACACTATAACAGAGACAGGAGGTCCCTGCAGGTTACACTCTCCTTCATTACACAGCCCTGACTGATCCCTAGAGGATGTCTGAAAGTGCACCTAAAAGAAGCATGAGTCCTAGGGAAAAAAAAAGTAAATTATCTCAATACATGAAAGAGCACAGGCAAGCTACTTATGTTTATTAAAAGTTTGACTATAAGCCTTCATCTTCCCTTAATAATACAGTTATATACACACTAACCACCACAATGAATGTAATTTAATTTACAGCATCACTTAGTGCCCAGCAGTTTAGAGTTTAATGTCCTTCTATACACTGTATCATATTAACTCATACTTTAACAAGAGGTATCTGAGGAAGTATCTTTCTAACAGTTTAAAGCTTGTTGGAATGGAAGTATCTTTTAAAGTCACCCAGTTAAAACTGAGTGACCACAAAGAGCAAGAAACATTTCTTCTGTAACATCTCTCAACACTGTAACAAAACCCAACTGATTTCAGCTGCATGACATAAAGCAGCTGTTTCCAGAAATGCCAGTGCAGTCCCAATCATATAACAGTAGTTTTAATACTACACAGAGCCTCAGTGCATTTACTGTCAGGTCTTGACACAAACCATGTAAGGCACATCAAGGCAGCAGGTGCAAATCCAGTACCTCCTGCATGAGTATTTGGTCTCTTACCTCTCTACAGGCAACCCACGGAAGGCAAAAGAGCAGCAGGGGTTCTGCAACACTCACCTCTCTGGCAGCCAAGACTATGGTTGTTAATTGGGAACGATCGCCCCATTCTGCTAAAAATGTTAAAGTAAAAGCTTGAACAAAGATTGGTGAAATAAAGTGTAGCCACTTCTTCTGAGATACAGTGGTGCCTGGCCCAGATTCCACATCTCCTGGCCCATTTAACAGTTTAGTTCTCTGAAGCTGTGGAGGTCAAGGCAGAAGAATCATGAAATAACCATAAAATTAAAAATGTAATCTAAACAACACAAATTAAATACTTAACAATAAAACTAGACATTCAGTTTCTAGAATGCTATTAGCCACTGCCTGCTGTATTATCAACATATTTATACAGTCACCACTACAAAAAAAAAAGCTAAGTATATGCACACATGTATATGTGGAAATATACACACATATATAATTGTAATCAGCTCTAACCTCTGATTATTGTTCATCTTGTACTGCTTACAAATAAAGTGCCTGACCATAAAAAGAAATAAAAGTAGAGTCAAGAATGAACTATTGGTGTCCTCTCTGCTAGTAATGCATCAAAAACACCCACACTAAGCAGAAGGTGCCTTCTCTTCTAAGAAACCAGGCTTGCCACAGGACTGGAATCACCTGCTGAAAGAGCCTCCAGGGGCCACTTCCATCCCATCTACCACACATTTGCTGTTAGTTTATCAGTCACAGACACAGCTGAACACTCCAAACATGACAGTGTTGCTCTGCAGCTTCACAAGCTGTAATTATTCCACCAGCAGTAACTAACACAGCTTTATTACTTACTTCCTCATCTTTTTTTTTAATTTCTGCTTGAACTTCTTCCAGCTCTTCCTGACCCTCATCTGGACTCATTTTCAAACCTTCCCGAAGCATTCGGATGCCAAAGATTGCAAACAGTGCTGTTGACACATAGTATGTGTACACACGAGGAATAACTGTGGTGGCATAGCCAAACAAAACTGAAAAGAAAACGAATGTGTCATTTAAAAAAATAAGCATGAGGATCATAATTGTTGTTCCCACATCTAAGAAATGCTTGCTAGCAAAGTCTGCAATTCAAATACCCACTGAAAAATAAATATTGCATCTTTTGTAAGTTTTGTATAATTTTCTATGTTTTTGGAAGACAACACGCTCAAAACTCCAACCATTACTGGTCATACCAGAGACTGAAGTCCACTAAGACACAGACAGTGAACTCCAGCCAAAGTTGAGGTGCTGCTGTTCCTGAGAGCCTGTCCAAACAACATTATCTTTCCCATCAAGGACAGTGCAAGTCCTGCCTTTCTCCATGCACACCATGAAACAACCATCTGTAATTGTGTTACATTAGTCATAGTTAATTCCATTTGCATGCTGGATAGCATCTCTTTCCAATTGTTTAATTTATCAGATAAAGTTAGAATAATATTTTCAACAAGGTAAATCTACCAGGCATATCTACAAATTACCCAGCTGGGTGAATCCCTGTCTGTCGTCCTTTGCCAAATGCACATTACTATTCCCTTGTCCCTCATATTCTCCCCACACACACAGTGTGATATTTCTTTGATATTGACACACAACTTTGATATTTCTTTATTTCAAAGGCAGATCCCACCTACAGACTGAAAAGCAATCTTCAGAGTGCATATTTTAGAGGTATTGAGGGTGATCAAACTAAACCAAAACTATTTCTTAAATAAGAAGCATGTATCCTGAAGAAAATACTTAGTTTTTAAGTAAGACCACTTAGTATTTTTTTGACAGAAAAAGGCCTATATAAATGGGAAGAAATAAAAAAGTTCACACTCTATACTCAAAGTTGCTTGGACCATGCACTCACAAGCATTTCTGCTACTTTATTCCACGTGCACTTAGCTAAAAAGAAGCATATTACCATGTGTGCTTTTTGTACACACCTTTTTAGTTGAAAAATACACTCAGAAGTTGCTACATGATCTAGAAATAATTCTGTATTGCCACTACTAGAAGTAAGAATGAAACCAGGATTAATCAGCCTTATTACTCTTACACACAGCACATACATACACAAATAGCAGTACTATTTGCAAAGCTAAATAAACCAGGAGTTGAACTAAACTTCTTTAAAAAGACTGAAAATACGGCAGTAAAACAATGCAAGAAAACTAGATAAAAAAGTTATCTTTTTCTTAGCATTTCTTACATATATAAGCATGGGCACAGTGAAATAATCAGAACTGTAAGACAGCTTATTTTATCCAGCACAGCTTGAAAAAATATCCCAAGTAGATTACTTAGAACTAATGGGTTTAAATGAGCATGTCTTCATAAAATCAAGGTGGGCAAACCCCCCAGGAATTCCCAAACTGAGCTTGCAAGAGCTGAGTGGTGTGGGGAAAATGATATGGGGGAGAAAGAACCCAACAAGAAAGCAAGTTCCTTTCTGAAAAGGGAAGAAATAATTGGGAACCTCTAAAGTGGGGGGTAAAAGCAGAAAAGGAAGCATTTTATGAGAAAGCATTAAGAAAGATTTGAAGAAAGAATTCGAATAGAAAAAGAGAACCATAATGGGCAAGAGAAATTACACACAATGCAAGTGGGAACTGCTCTAAATAAAACTGCAATAATCCCAGCAGTCTACACAGGAACACACCCAAAAATCATTCACAGAAACACTTGCCAAGCACCTTGTGCCAATGAACTGGCTGTCTCCAGCATGTGTAAACCAATCACTATTTCCAGTATTTCTGAAATGGGCATGGCTAGAAACGATCACACAGACAAACTCTGTGATGTACCTGAAGGCTGCTCCATTTTACAATCAAAGCTAAGTAAGTGCCCATGGCTACAGGTTCCTCAAGTGCCACCTGATACTTCCTGCTCCCTCCATCTTCCACTTACACAGTTCCCAGCACAAATCCAAACAGCTACATGTGCAGGAATACAAGTCAGATGAGGAAAACGTGTCACCATCTGAAGAATCACTTGCCTTAGGAGGAAAAACAGAAGCCACTCCCACACTCACTCTAGGCACACTAATTTCATGGCGGCGGGGGGAAAAAAAGTAAAAAAGTCTAAAAATCAAAGTAAGTGCTTAGGCTCTCCATGTCATTCCCCTTCCTTAAACTCCAGTTGAAGCCTAGGGAACACAAAGACGTAATTAGAGGAAAGAGCCTAAGTACTCGACCTGAGATTCTACGCTCCGCAGGAAAAGCTTCACACTCTCCTCAAAACAGCAAACTGCATATATGTATTACCTGCATTCCAGTTAAGGTTATTGATAAATACATACCTGTCACCTCTTAAGAGATCAAACAAAATGCAAACCAGAGTGCTAACCTGACAAACAGGTCATGAGTCCCAGGGCTAGCATGGCACCGGCCAGCACGGTCAGCCGGTTGTAGCGCATGGCCATGATGGCCGCGATGAAGAAGGTCTTGTCCCCCAGCTCCGACACGATGATGACCGATATGGCAGCCACAAAGGCGTGGATAAAGCCCAGGTTAGTCTTGTCAGCTGACTCTTCACTGATGACGTGGACTGGGGCAACTAGTGAGGAGCCTTTCTGTAAGAAGGGGGCAAGAGAAAAAGACAAAAATCCTCAACACTCGTCAATTAGGCTTGAATGCTTAGTACACAGAAATACAAAGCCTTGCATTTCTCCTCTCATACCATCCTGCGTAGACAGGATGTCTTAAAATGTCAGGTATCCTGTCATTTTAAGTAGATACATCTCTCATGCTCATTAATGATTACTAACTAGTTCCTGGCTGCCACCCACCTCAAATTGCCAGTTGGGACCTTGGCAAGAGGATCATGTCTTGCTGATTATCAAAACATCACTTCACCATGCATGCTATTATTAAACATGAGAATCATCACTACAACAAAACATGGTCAACCCAGGTCAAATATTGCCATCTTTAAAATCCTTACCTATTTTATGACCTTAATCTTGAACAGTTTTCTGCTATAAATATTAATGAGTGCTTCAAAATAAAACTGGGTGACTATGATACATTAGGAAAAAAAGAAGCCCATTCAAAATTGGTCAGGATCGTTTTCCTCCCTTGCAAAATCTTTGCATCTCAGCCACATTAAAATTTTATAGATTCACAGAATGTGTTGGGTTGGATGGCACCTTAGCAATCATCTAGTTTTAAGACCTCTGCAATGGGCAAGAACATTTTTCACGAGGTCAGGTTGCTGAAAGCTCCATCCAACCTGGCCTTGAACACTTCCAGGGATGAGGCACCCACAATTTCTCTGGGCAACCTGTTCCAGTGTGTAACCTCTCTCACATTAAAGAATTTCTTCCTAATACCTAGCCTACATTTCTCATCTTTCCATTTGAGCCCAAGCCAAATTTTGTGCCAGTTTTCAACAGTTCCTTCTGTGCTTGCCCTATGTTTGCTGAAAACAAACTTTAAGACTCCACAGTGGTGAAACCAGACCAGCACACTTCAGTTCCCACTTACTCACTGAAGTGTTTACTTCTACACACAGTAAGGTATCTGTGATCAAAAGCAAGGCCCAAGATCTCTACACCGACGTTCACGTCTCTGCCCAGGGATGGCTGAGAAAGCTTGTTCCAGCACATCCACAGCAGAGACAGCCCGCAGCGTGTTTTGACATGACGGCTTCCCGGCACTGCTCTCTCAGCAGTGCTCCAAGTTTTCTGGTGTTGCTATTTGGCCCCCACGCTCTGTGGGACACACTGTAGCTGCCCAGAGCTCCTTCACCTTCTGCAGCACTCTCTGTTTGCTGGGTTGGGTATATCAATCACACCCGGTGCGCTCGGTATGCTACACCAAGCCACATGCCAGTAATTTGTCCATCCCTCTGTGTTCAGTGGAACTAGAGTCCCCTCATCCAGAACACTGCTTAATAAGTTTTAACGCAAAGGAATTGATATTAATGGTTGAGAGAAAAAAAAAATCTGGCAGCTTTGGAGTAGCAACAAAACCTCCTTTCAGCTGCTTCTGCGGGGGAAAGAGAGCACTGACCCCTTTCCTATGTCGGACATAGACGTCCCTCTTTTAGTAGGAAAAGGGGAGGATGCGGTGGCCCTGCAGCTCTCCTTTTTTCCGCTAAAAGCGGGGAATTTGGGAGCCCGATGGCGTCCGGAAGGCGCAGCGCGGGCAGCCGGCGCGGCCCGTCCCCGCCTCACCTCAGCCCGCGGCTCCGNCACCGAGGGACCCGTGCGCCGCCACCCCCGCCCGGCTCCCGGCGTCGTGAGGGGATGGGCCGAGCTGGCTGTGCGGCGCCCGGGGAGCGGGCGAGTCCGAGCGCGTCCCTTCCCCGTTCGGAGTAGCTTACGGGCAGGGAAAGGGCGCAGCGGGAGGGACGGGGAGCGGCTGCGTAAGGCGGCAAAAGAATCCGCGTTAGAACGGCCCGAACACGTCTCGGTTTCGTTGGTGGCCAAGTGCACGGCAGAGCTTGGTGTATGCGTGACCCCAGCAGGGAATTCCGAGCACGGAATAGCAGGACGGGTCGGGCTGGGAGCGGGCACAGCGGCCATCACGTCCAGCCTCCCTGCGCCAGCAGCGCTATCCCTGAGCGCATGGCACAGCCTTGTATCCGGCAGTGCCTGAATATCTCCAGTGAGGGACACTCCACAGCCTCTCTGGGAAATCTGTTCCAGTGCTCAGCCAACTGCACAGTAAAGAAATTCTTCCTCATACTCAGGTGGAACTTCCTATGCATCAGTTTCTGCCCGTTGTCTCTTGTCCCGTTGGTTCGCACCACCAAGAAGAGCCTGGATCCATCCTCTTCGCACCAGGAGCCCCTTAGATACTGGTAGACATTGATGAGTTCCCCTCTCAATCTCTTCTTGAGGCTGAACATGGCCAGCTTCCTCCACCTCTCCTTGTGTAAGGGAGATGCTCCAATCCCTTAATCATCTCTGTTGCCCTTGCTGGACCTGCTCCAGGAGCTCCGTGTCTCTGCTGTACTGAGGAGCCCAGAACCTGACACAGCACTGCTGATGATGCTCTCCCTGGGACCCAAGGATAGCCATGTGCCCTGATGCTCTCCCCCAGGCAAGGACAGGAATGTGCTTCCTGAGGGGCAATTTAGGAAACAGGACAGGACACCATTTAAACAGAAAACGTTTGGACACACACTCAAGGAGCCTCTTGAGAACCACTTTAAAAAGTTATAGAGGTAGGTGCCGTTCTAAGACATGGCTGCTGGTGTTCCATGGTGAGCTGAAACTACAGGAATGTTGATGGAGAGAGGGATGCGGCAGCCAAGAGAGGCACGATATTTTGTGTAAAGTGATTGCCCATGTTTTTCAAATATGTAAGGTCAATTTTGAAAAACCACAGAAAATGAAAACAGAGTGTAATAAGCTTTTAATTAGGCAATTCATAAGATATACTTCAGTGTATAAAAATACTTCTTATATACAAAATAATGCATGCATGTAAGTAGACAACATGCTGAAACACCAGCACCCATATAACCTCATCACACAAACTGATCATTCACATCAGTATCATGAGAAGGACCAAAATACTCAATAGTTAAGTGCAAAAAAAGTCCCTGTGATGAGTGATATCATCTCCCCAGTAAAGATTTTCTTTGCAATGCTTGTCAGGTACTGTTTCTTGTGTGTGCTCTGCCTTTAAAAAATGGTTATTTAAAAACCAGTGTAGTCATGGTCATGGTCATCCTGCACAGCTGTCCCCTCTAACACACAAGGGACTCCAATAAACCATCATAAAGACAACAAAATCACAACAAAGAACATTAATTTTCTGCAAATTCTCTTCTACTGTATTTTTAGTCAGAGAACCTTCCACTGTTTTCCCAGTTTAGGGATAAAGCAGTCTTCATCAATAAACAAAAGCACTTTGGTGCAGAAGAGATAATGCAGCAAATGGGTCTGTTTGTCTCCACTGCTGAGCATGAGTCACTCCTCCACCCAGCTTTCCCCATTGCTTTTTGTGCTTCCAGTTGTAAAGCAGTGGCTGGTTTTCATTGTCACCAGGGGAGCACAGAAAGATACACAGTTTGCCTCCCTCTGAAGTGATTCAAAGAAAAGAGACTTGGAAAGAAATATGCTTAAATATTAGTCAAAACATGAAATACAGTAGCTCAAATGATTCCCTCCTTTCAATAGTTTTCACATATATGAATTTGGACTTGCTGCACAACAGCAAGTGTTTTATGCATGACATAATAATAAAAGAGAAAGGACACAATTACCATCTCTCCACTTTGAATTAAGGTCTCCAGTAAACCTTTCTAAAAGCTTGCATGATATGCAGAGACCTTACATTTCCTCAAAATTGGTACATGGATGAGATTATCATTAAAATGATGAGCTTTTGAGGTAGAATTAGTAGAATTAGAGAAAGTGTGCAACTTTACCTTGGTTTTAATAAACCATTAATCTCTTATATTCCCAGTTTGCATGAAGATACTTTAGAAAAAAATCTCTAAAAAACAAGTGGTATAAATGCTTTTCGATGTTTTGGGTAGGAGCTGAAGTTTTTCTGATAAAACTCATGACACAAAACAGCAGCCAGTGCCTGGTTAAAAAAAACATACATCACTACACACCACCACGTCACATTGTGAATCCCAAGTGTGATGGCCATAGAAACATATATGAGGAGCTCTGCAAAATAATGAGGGCAAGAAACGCTCTCAAACCAGTCTCCGAAAGGTACACTGTGGCTCAGACTTACAACCTTTCCTGCAAGCAAACAGAAAGAAAGTAATTGGGAAGATGAATTAAACTCTTCTTCTCACAATTACAGAACAATATGCTTATTAATCGTCATCATCCACCTCCATCTGATCTGGCACCTTTCCACTTATAATGAAATAAGAAGCCACCTCTGGCTGTGCAAACACAGTACAGAAACCATGTCTATCCTTAAGATATTAGAAGATAGAGCTTCATGCTAAGTTTTACAGAGCCATATATATAGACATACCACACCCTCTCCCCAGTTCAGCCATCCAAAAAGCCTCATTTAAGTCTACACACTATAGGGACTGAGAAACAGTTGTGTTTAAGGTATTAGAAGCTATAGAAGCTTATAGAAACAACCAGAAAAAATACCTCAGTACGCAGTTGACAGAAATGAAACATCTTACCTGATTTGCTTTTTCTAAGATTAGCTAAAATTGCAAGGCATCTGTGTTGGTGAAGAGAGGCCCAAATGTACATCATAACTCCTATAATGTGATACCAGCAGATCTGCACAGAAAGCTTTTTTCCTGAATGAAACATGTTTTATTAATATATGGCCAAGAAGTAACTTCCCAAACATCATCCCAAAACACTACATACATTTTTTCAAATGTTACTGTCTTACAAAATTCTAGTAGTGAGCCTCTAATTCCTTGAAAGATGCTTTTGAATCCTGTATCATTTAAGTGCTAGTAGCTCATTTTCCTTTACTGCTCTATACTAAAATACCTAGTTATTAATCCAGCAGCTTGAAGTACAGTGTGATGTACAACGATACATAACTGTTAGTCTAAGACCTCAATATTCAACACTATAACTATTATTATCCTAATTAAACATGTTGTCATGGCTCAGGTCAACATGCAAGCACACAGTTGTCTTCCTCACAGCGATACAAATGCATACACACACCTACATACAACCCCCCACGGAGATCATTCAAGGTGATTAAAAACTTTACCAATCTTGGTAATGACTGCCTCACAAAAATTAATCACAGGAAGAGTGTTACAGCCAGCTGATGGTTTGTCTGTGCAGGGAATTTAGCAGCTCAGTTGTGAGACCCATTGGAATGTGTTGGCAGAAACAAGTCATAGAATACAAATTTCTCGTGTATTAATGGAAACATTACAGTACCAAGGGAAAGCAGACACTGCCTGAGTCAAGGCGGAGCAGTGGCAAGTTCTCCATGAAAGAAAAAGGAGGTGGCCAAGACAGCCTTGCAGACTCAGCTTCCAGAAAAGTCTTCAACCAAAAAACTCCTCTTCAGTTTGAGAACTGAAGTTTGAGAACTGGTACCTATTATTGTCCTTCACAAAGCATATGATCTACATCCCTTCAGCAAATAACTGTGATGTTAACATGAAAGTGTGCCCCTGTCTGTGTTTGCATAGAATGCTGGCTGACTGTATGATATCCTGAAATGTAATTACTTTGAAGTATGCCAGGAAGTACTTGTATGTCTCATAAGTTAACACACTTCTCAAACAAGCAGCCCTCTATGAAACCATCTGCTACAATGGAAACAAACGAGAGTAAAACTGCATCTTTGATGATAACTAAGCGGGCACTTACCGTTCCTGACATTTGTAGGCACTTGACACAGCACAGTTGAGCCAACAGCAATGTAGTAACCAAGTCCAAAGCAATACTGCACGATGTGAATAACACCACTGGAAAACACACTGGTCCACAGGCACTCTGCAAGTCTTCGACAGCTGTGCAGCCAAAGGAGCAAGAGGACCAGGAGTGCAGAGAAGTGCTCACTATCTGCTTACAGATAAAAACCAGCAACTTTGAAACAGACAGGAACAATTTAACTCTGACAGTGCTTCAAAAAGACTGTTGTTCCCCCTTCCCACAGCAGAATTTTACCCTCATTTAAAATTAACTGGGAAAAATATTTGTATAGGTGAGGCACTGCTGACCAGAGCAAGATTTCTTTCAGAAGATGCTAGTGGCCCTTTCTGTTAAAAGGACTGCTGAAAGCCATATCCATATATTAGAAGTATTTGTATCTTCAGTAATGACAAAGGTACTTGGTGCACCATAAGTGGTCCAAAGGTACTTTGGACCATAAGTTGAATAGCAACCAATGAAGTAGCACTTGGATACAAACTCAGCACAAAGTTGGTAATAACAGTTTTTTAATATTTATATGGCCACATTATAATATCTGGAATACTTGCCCATGTCCTTGCTCTGAGAATCTCTGCCAAGAGCATGGTGCATGTCCTGAATCCATGATGGGAGTGACTTTCCAAGGAATTCAGCTCGGAAAAGACAGATCAGCAGAAAACCATTCCAGAGCACAGAAACTGCATAAAAGTGAGTAAACCACCTGTGGGAACAAAAAGGGGTTTTCATTAATGTTCTCATCATTCCTTGGAAATGCAGCTGCAGGACATGCTTGTCTGATGGTGACTACATTCCATTTTGGTGCCCACATCAAATGTCCAAGTAAAGAACTCAGGACTTCAGTGGTACCAAGCAGACATAACCTTAACACATTTTACCCCAGTGAAATGCTGTCTGCAATAAAGTCTAAGTTAGCTTACCTTACTAACCATAGCTGCACTAAAGAGGAGATAGTGTAATCCACACATTGCAAAAGTATTCCTCAAGGGTTTCAATTAATCATGATGTACATAACATTTTCTTTATAATTTACACAACTCAAAGTACATCCAGATTAGTTTTCTGCTTATTTCCAAGATGCCGCACCTCACAGCACTCCCACTTTTCTCAGTTCCAGTGGGTGCATTACATGACATGTTAAAGTTCATCAAAGGAACCCAGAAGTAATTAAAATGCCTTGTCCTTCTGCAAATTCAAAGTCTGCAACCATCATACAAACAAACAAACAAACAAACAAACAAACAAACAAACAAACAAACAAACAAAAAAAGCAATGACCATCAACACAGCTGGGTGATTACAAGGCAAGACCACAGGTGTGGTTTTTTTTAAGAAAACAATCTCTCAACCCTATAAAGCACTTATAAAATCATACTGTGCATTACCAAAATGCAAGACATGACAATCAAGGCAAGTAATTGGACTGAGTTAAACAGCCTACAGCTGTTTACAATATCCAGCTCAAACTAGGTGATCCAGTATTTCCTTTTGCCTTGAAAATTAAAAGTCTTTCTGGCAGTGAAGAAAAATCAGGACTTCTGGAAACATCTGCAAAGAGATAAATATGTCCCATGAGATGACAGTGATGGCCTTGACCTGACAATGTAACTATAGATACAAAACTAGGATATAACTGTATAGTCAAGGGAAGACCGTATTTCTGTTGAACATGCAAACTCTTCTCTTGGGGCAGTGAAGGGGTACAACACTCTTGTTTAGTGAAACCAATGAAAGTGACCCCTCCCCAAGCAGCTCAGTATCTCTCAAGAGCACAAAGGAGATCAAGTCAGAATCACAGCAGCAGCGAGCATCCCTGCATGCTCCAGAGCACCTTGCCAATTTAGCAGCTGGCCTTCCCTATAGATTATGACTTCTCCTTAGTTCCTTCTGCTACCAAGCAGAAACTGCAACATTCTGTCTGCTGATTCACAGCAGAACTAAAATCTAACCTCTCTCCCTCACTTTCTGTTTATAAGACAAACAGAATTTTTATATTGATAAAAACTCACCATCACTTCCAAGTTTCAATCTCTTTCCCTTCAGTCCTGTTACTCAGTTGACTCATATGTTGTCACTTGCCAGAGAACTTTCTCCACACACTGATTTTTAGTACCAGCACACAAACAAGGCAACTTAAAAGAGGCACACCCTTTGAGCTTTCAGCAATCCCAATTACACTGGGGATATATCTGACCTACACATCAAACCAGCACTGCAGCAAGTACGTGTGCCATCCCTCCTGAACAAGAGGAATTTTCACTGTTTGCCAAACCAACCTGAAATGCAACACAACATTTTACAAGACAGAATGGCAAAGTTAAAAACAAGCCCAGGCTAGTGAAAACACAATGCTTCTCTGGAAGCAAGACACTGATTAAAGTGTCTTCAAGATCTTCTCTATTCCTTCAGGCAGAAGTGTTATGGATTCACCGGTTAAGTAACAGAATTGCTTTGTAGATACTGAGACCTTGAGACCAATTCCCTGAAAATGTACATTCTTCAGACATCAATCTCCCTAAGAAGGGGTTTTGGGAAACTTCTGTTGGAGAAAGGTCAGCTCAAGACAAGAACCTGCAGTACAGAGTGATTAAGAAAAAGCCTTTATGAATCCTTATTTTCACTGGGTACTGCACATTTTAAACACATCCCAGGGTATTTTCTGTAGCACAACCAAGATACTACATTACAACCTTTCCATGAATAACAGGCTGTGTCACGAAACTTTT